>JAODAL010007143.1:0-127658 GCA_025379985.1 Phyllomedusa bahiana
AAATGGACATTAAATATCCCTGTCCTGGAACGCAGCATGAGCCCCAACCTGCATGACCCCAAGATTAAAAAGTGCCGGAAAAAGGAGTCTTTCAACCACCATTTTAGTTGAACTGGACATTGATGTGTCCTGGGTAACCTACATCTGTTCAAGTCTTCCTGTACCTCCCTTGTACAATTCAGAGGAATATTTGTATCAGCTATTTTGTGCATGACAGTTTTTTAGTAGTTTAATTCTAGAAAACACATTTTTAAAATAGGATGAAATCCCACCACATCTTTGTTTCTCTTTTTTTTTTAAATGTATTAAATGGGTTGTCTCACTACAGGGATTGTTAGCTATGTTAAAGATCTTGCAAAAACAAGTCACTTTGCAATATGTGTCCATTAACAGTGTCCTACCTATTAATGTTTCTGACAGCACCATCCCCCTTGAGCCACTCTTGACAGTTGTGAAGAACAAATGTCTGTTAGAAACCACATATTTTACAATAGGACCTGTAGTATAGCTGCATTTCACAGCAACATGCCCCCAAATATTCAAAACATGACCCTTGAGCCACTTTTGACAATTGTGAAGAACAAATGTCTGTTAGAAACAACATTTTTTTTCATAATAGGACCTAAAGTATTGCTGCATTTCAAAGCAGCATGGCCCAAAAAATTATAAAAAGGACTTCTCAGCCACTGTTAAAAATTGTGAGGGAGAAATGTCACTTAGAAGCCACATTTCTGTTCCAAAGGACAATGAATATAGCTGTATCTCACAGCAGCATGGCCCAAAAAATTATAAAAAGGACTTCTCAGCCACTGTAAAAAATTGTGAGGGAGGAATGCCACTTAGAAGCCATATTTCTGTTCCAAAGGACCATGATTATAGCTGTATCTTACAGCACCATGACCCCAAAACCATTGACAATGTGAAAAATTCTAAAGATGAAGTGAGTAAATGGAATACGGTTTTTGTCATAAAACCTTGGTGTCTTTTACAGTCTCCTCACAGCAAAACCAGCAAAATGAATGTTGGGAATTGAGAATAAAAATTGCAGTAAGAAATGATCATTTTAAAAAAAAGTTTTCAAGAGGACCATTTCTGTTTGAAGAGGATGTGAAGTAGACGGCAACTAATCGGTGACCTCGGCAATTGGGGCCACAACATCATCAGAGATCCATGCCTGATTCATCTTGATGAAAGTCAAATGATCCACATTATCTGTGGAAAGCCGGATTTGTCTGTAATGACTCCTCAAGCTGTGCTGAAAGTCTGCTCAGATATGACGCTGGCTGCTGGGCAGGACAACACCTCTATGTGCGTGGCGAGCGAGCTCGGGTCATTCATCCATTTTGGATACCAGAAGTCAATTGGGTCCGGAACACATCGGTGTTGAGACGCAGATAGTCGTGCACCATGATCTTAAGCTGGTCTCTGTGTGTTGTATGTGTGCCCTGCATTACATGCGTTGGTGAGGTGGTAAATAAAGATTGCCAGAGGTCTCCCATTAGGATACTGCCACCTTGCCTGCTGCTGCCGCTATGGCTACTTGGCATTCTACTGCTGTCACGTCGCTGACGTTGTTCCACCGTGACATTTGAAAAACATGAAGCAGACAAAACAGATGTCTCCAGTTGATCAATCAGAAAGGTCTCCATTTCCTGCATTTTACTCTCTATTTGGGTGGGTGGAAGGAAAGTGCTGTGTTTTGTTTTGTACCGGGGTCCAGGAGGGTGTCCACCAGTAACTGTTGTTAATTTTGATGGCCCCTTAATGGCAAGGATCATGGGGGGAAAAATTGAGCACCCCAAGAAATTCATGTGAGCGATGGAGCCTTGTTTTCCCAAGCCTCGGGGTCGGGGGGCCCCACTAGAAAATTTTAAATTTTCCCTTTTTTCCTCTCCACTAAAAATTTGCGCCAACTTTTCAAAGGCGGGGGACGTTGGAAACCCGTGGGTTTTGTCTAGGAATACTTACTCCCTCCTTTCCCCCTCCGCTTCCCCCGGCACAGTTAAAACACCCCCGGGACTTGCCTCAGTTTGTTTACACCTGAAAAGCTGGGGCGCCCCCTTGAAACCTAGCCCTGGCCCCCAAAACCCCCACTGCCTAATGAAGCCCAATAAAATTTGAGAATTTTCGGCTTGTGGACCGACGGAGAAAAAGGTCCGTGCCGCATTCTGTGTCCGTCCCCTCCCCCGGGTCGTGGGGGTTCCGGGTTTTTTTCAAAGTGCCCAAGATCGTTTCCCAGAAATAAGATCACCACAATGGTCATGCTGAAAAGGCTTTTGTCCCCCACTGCCCTTTTTGGTGGCTTTTCAAAAAGGGCCCAAGGATGGTTGCAGGCCTTTTCACCTCCCTTTCACTCTCGGTGGTTAAAACCCCCCGGGAGGCCGGCACCGCTGTTTTTCAGGGACATTTTGTCACTGCGAAATCCCGTAATGGAAATTGCGCTGCTCCCAAAATTCGCGGGGAGCATGGGGAAAGGGTTCCCCAATGTCAAAAATGAGAGGGTTGACGGGGAGGCCGGGGTGACGCTGAACGAAAGCCAGGTGGGGACAAAAGAATGGGGGCGGAAGGGCAAAAGTGAACTCGACCTCGAGCCTTCCTCAGCAGGCAGTCCAGAACCGGGGGAGCTTTTTAGAAAATTTTCCCCGGCGAAAGGAAAAGTGCCCCGCCCCATCCCCCGCGGTTTTGAAAAGCGTGCGCCGAAACCTTTAGGAGCCACCCTCACCAACAGAAAACATCCCCCCAAACCCCACCCCCGTGAGCTTGCACAGAGATTTTAGCGGCCTTGGGCCGTGCTTTTCCCAGTCCCTGTTTGGGGGCGGGGGTCAGATGGGTTTTCCCGGGCACAGTGCAGACAACGCGCTTGGGGAAAATTTTTGATGACAAAGGGTGGCAGGGCTAGGGACGGCTTTTTGGCAAGAAATGCCCCGCTCGGCATCTGGTTTTGGGGGCAGGAAAGGGCCATGATGTGGGCGGAACCCCAACGTTTCCACCAACGGAAAAAAGGGAACATTTTCCGGCCAAAAGCCCTGGGGGAATGCCGCATTATGCTTTTTTG
Organism: Phyllomedusa bahiana; assembly: GCA_025379985.1. Classification (NCBI taxonomy): domain Eukaryota; kingdom Metazoa; phylum Chordata; class Amphibia; order Anura; family Hylidae; genus Phyllomedusa; species Phyllomedusa bahiana. The sequence continues at coordinate 3,056 of JAODAL010007143.1, forward strand.
GGTTTGGGGGGTTTGGGTTAAAGTGTTTTTCTTCTGCTCCCCCCAAACCCGGAAAAACAGAAGGTGGCTGCTAGAAAGGCCCCCTGTACGGGGTGCAGGTCATCAAAATTGGGGGAAGGAGAAAAAAGGGGGGAGATGGGGTTTTTGGGTTTTTGCCCGGTGGTCTCGGGCGACCCGGTTGGGGGGCCCGAACGGAGGCTGAAACCCTGGGTCTGGACTCTGAGGACATGGGCACGGGGGAATGCTTGTGGTGGAGGGGGAGGAGGGGGGAGGAGGAGACAAGGGGGGTGACCAGGGTTGGAAAAGGGGGCATCGGGGTGGCCTTTTTTTGGGCCCCAAATGTTCCCCTCCCTTTTTAAAAACCCTGCTTCGCTGCATGGCTAGACATGTTGGTGGGGGTTTTTAAAAACCTAAAAATTTTTTGCCTTTTAATTTATGGGGGTTTTTCAGCAAAGGCGGCATATGACATCGCCCCGGGGGAATCAGAGGGTTGCTCAAAAAAAGGCCCAAGGCTTTAGAGGTCCTGGGGCCTTTTGACCCGCAATAAGCGATGACGGGTTTGCCAGACTTCCGGACCGCCCCTAACCCTTTTTTTAGGCGAACCCCTATTAACACTTTCCCCATCGTCTTCCCTCCCCGTTTCCCGTGAAAGAAGCCCCTCGCAAGCAAATTCTGCAAAAAAAAGACCACGTTGGACCCCCAATTTTGTCAAACATCATCATCAACACAGGTGACTCGTCTCCTACATTTTTATCACCCGGGGGCGCGGGCCCACAAACAAATACAAATGCAAAGGGGGACCCCACCGCCCGGGAAATTTTGGCCCCCATTTACCGGCTTCCCCTTTTCCCCCCCTCTGAAAGGCATCATTTAAATGGGCGTCAAGCAGACAAAATTTTCCCCCTCTTTGGCCTCTTGATCTTTTAACCCTGCCTTCTGACCCCAACCACATTTTGTCCCTTAAAGAAATTTTTCAAAAATGGAAATTTTCCCAAAAGGGGGGGTTTCAGAGTTGACAAATTTTTGGTGCCTTCGCTTCCCTGTTGAAAAAATGCGATGAGCGCTGAAGACCATTTGTGGCCGGGGGATGGAGGACGAGGAGGAAGACTGGGTGGAGCAGGGTTTCATTAACCCCTGAAAGAACAGATTTTTCGCCCCTGTTCGTTTCTGGGGATTCACCGGGCCCTGAAAAAGGCCCAAGGGCAGGCCCACGGGCCCGCAACCGACGAAACCCGCTGGGATGGTGTTGCGCCAGAAATGGAAAAGGGAAACCCTTCTCCGTACCTCTTCCCCCATGTCCACCCCCCTCTTTTCCGCTTACCACCTGCATTTCGCTCCATGTTCAAAAGATAAAAATTTTAAAGGTTTTTGGGGAAAATTTTTTTAAAATCTCTTTTTTTTAAAAAATCGGGGAAATCACGCTATTCTTAAATTTCCCCCAATTTCCCACAGCCAACAAGGATTTGAAACTGAAATGTTTTTGGAATACCTGTGAAATGCGGTCTGGTGGGAAAAACCGTAAGACAAAATCAACAGTGTTCTTTCCCTTCAATTTAGGGGAAATTTCAACTGCCCAGGGAGGACAAAGGGAAATTTTAATCATACCCAAGTGCCTTTTCTTCGTCAAACCAAAATTCAACAAGCGCAATAAAAACTTTAAATTTAGGGGTTTTCACGGGGAGAAAAATTTCATTTTTTGCCCGCAATGACAAAAATGGGTCAGAATTGTCCCTACCAAAGTGGCTATTTGAAAAAAAATGGGCCGCAAACCCCGGCAACAAAAGCTATTTAAAAATTATATGGGTAACAAACGGGGTTTTTCGGGGGGGGGGGGCCCCATAAGTACACCTGCGGGGCCCCTACAAAAAATTTGCTGTAATTTTAGATTTAAGTAAAGGTTTGGTCTATGAACAAAAACTGGGGCCGCACCAAAGTAAAAAACACCTATTTGAAATGTATTAACGGAAATAAAAAGGTGGGTTTTTTACCTTTCAAATTTAAAACCCGCGGTGATACAAAATTGCTCTATTAAAAAAACCCAAGTGGAAAGGGGGCTCTAATGAACAAAGCTGGACTGCCCCCCAAAGTGGAAAACCCCGAATTAACTGGTACGGGATAAAAAAACGTGGGTTTTTGAAAATATAAATAGAAAGGGGGATCCCAAAAATTCTGTTTTTCAAATTTAAGAAAAAGGGGCTCTATGAACAAAAAATTTTGGGCCGCACAAAAGTAATAAAAAAAAAAACACCTTTTTTGAAATTTAAAGGATAATAAAAAGGGGGGTGATTTTCACCATAAAAAACCTGGGGTTGACTAACAAAATTGCTTAATTTAAATTTAAGTGCAAAGGTGGCCCCTATGAAAATTTTTGTAGGCGGTTTTCTTTGGGCCCTCGACATCGGGCGATTTTTGGGGCGATAGCCCGAATTTTCCCCGCACAAGATAAAACGATGGCGATGTAGATAAAGATCCCCAAGGGCCATTAAAAATTTTATGGGGGAGCAACAACCCCCTTCCTTTTTTACACCCAAACCCGGGGGGGAATTTGGGAATTTTAAAATCCAAAAACAGTCAAAGGATACGTTTCTACTTCTTTAAAGGGAAAACACTTTGGGGTTTTTAAAAAACCATTTGAAAAAAAGTCAAAAGACCCATTCAAAATCCCCCCGCCTTGCCCAAAAGCCTGACCCTTTAAACCTGCTAACCCCCCAAAAACCCCAAAATTTAAAAATTGCCCGAAGGCAGTATGATTTGAACCAACCTTTTTTCTTGAAATGGGGCATTGAATATCCCTTCCTTTGGGAAAAAAGCAAAAAAACCCCCAAAAACCCCGCTTAAACCCCAACCCTTTAAAAGTTTCCGGAAAAAAAGGGGGTCTTTCAACCCCCCTTTTAAGGTTTTAAATTGGGGGCATTTGACTATCCCGTCCTGGGGCCCCAGATGAGCCCCCAACCGCTGGGCCCCCGATAAAAATTTCCGGGGGAAAAAAGGGGTCTTTCAACCCCCATTTTTAGTTTCATGGACATTTTACTTTACCTGCCCCGGGCCAACCGCATGAGCCCCCCAAAACCCGCAAGACCCCCAGATTTAAAAAGTGCCGGGGGAAAAAGGATCTTTCAACCACCATTTAAATTTTAAATTTGGCAAATTTACCCATACCTTTCCCGGGCCACAGCATGAGCCCCAAACCTCATGACCCCCCGATTAAAAAGGGGCCAAAAAAAAAGGAGTCTTTTTTAAACCAAACCCTTTTAGTTTCACTGGACAAAATTTCTGCCCCCGTCCCTGGGTAGCGCTTGCCCCTCGGGGGATGAGGGGGACCCAAATTTAGGGTTCACTTGGAAATACTGGGGGTTTTCCCCTCCTGTTCCACCCAGGGGCCCTTTTTCTTGGCATTTTCCTTTTTTCTCATTTTATCAAGGCTGGAGGAAAAATTTTTCTCCCGGGACTTTGTTCTCTGTCCGGCTCCCTACTCCCTGGTTTTCTGAAAAACCACATCTGGTTAAGTTTTCCTGTACCTTTCCCCTTTTTAAAAATTTAGAGGAATTTTTTTACCAGCTATTTTGTACAAAGGGAAGTTTTTTAGTTAAATTTTTAATTTTAAAAAAACAATTTTTTAAAAAAGGGTGGAAACCCACCATGTCTTTGTTTTTCTTTTTTTAAATTTTATTTAAAAGGGTTGTCCGTCTCAATACAGGGGGTTTATAGCAAAGTTAAAAGGAAACCTTTCAAAAAACAAGTCATTTTCAATATTTTCCATTAACAGTGTCCTAAACCCATTTCTGGTTCTTTCACCCATCACCCCTTTAGCCAAATCTTGCAATTGTGACGAACAAAAATTTTGTTTGAAAAAAACATTTTTTTATAATAGGCCTGTAGAAAATTTGCTGTATTCCCCATTTTTTAAGTGCAAGGTGCCTCAATGAACAAAACGAAAACGGCCAAAAAAAGGGGGGGGGGGGGGGGGGGGGAAAAAGGGGGGAAAAAAAAAAATTTTGGGTTTTTAAAAAAAAAAAAAAAAAAAAAGTCATTCGAAGATTAATAAAAAGGTATTTTTTTTGGCCCCCAAACAATTCACCTGTGGTAAATGCACAAATTTTGGAAATTCCCAAAATTTTAAATGCAAGGTACCTCTATCAACAAATCAGGGACTGGGCAAAAGTGCAAAAAACCCCGTATTTTTTTAAAGTATTCGGATAATAAAAAAGGGGGTTTTTTGGAAAATTTCAATTTTACCTGGGTGACAAAAAAATTGCTGTATTCACATTTAAGTGCAAAAGGGGCCTCAATGAAAAAAAGCTTTTAGTGGCCCCCTCAAAAAAAAACGTAAACCCGTTTAAGTATTGGATAAATAAAAGGTATTTTTTGGGGACCTTTTCAATTCACCTGTGGGAACCCACACCAATTTCTAGGAATTTAAATTTAACTGCAAGGGGGCTCTAACAACAAATTTTGGACTGGGCCCCCAAATCAAAAAAAAACTTTTCTGTAATGGGATTCGTATAATAAAAGGAAATTTTTTTGGGGAAAACCCTTTTAATTTACTTTGGTGACTACAAAATTGCTGTATTAACCCTTTTTAAATGCAAGGTGGGCCTTTAAAGAACAAAGCCCGTTTGGCGCCAAAAATCCCAAAAAAAACGTTCCTTAAAAGAATTCCCATAAAAAAAGGGGATTTTTTTGGGACCTTAAAAAACCCCGTGGTAAAAAAAAAAATAACCCCCAAAAAGCTGGATTCAAATTTTAAAATGCCAAGGGGGCCCCCTATTTAACAAAATTGGACGGGCAAAAGTGCAAAAAAAACACTATCTGAAAAGTAATCGGGGTTTTTTTAAAAGGTATTTTTTGGCACCTTTCAATTCACCTTTTGGGACCCACAAAAAATTTCGTATTCACAATTTTGGTTGGGAAGGGTGCCCCAATAACCAAAAACCCGTAGTGCGCAAAAGTGGGAAAAAAAACCCCTATCGTTAAAAAAATTATTCGGGAAAAAAAAGGTATTTTTGGCACCTTCAAATTTACCTGTGGTGACTACAAAAATTTCCCGGGATTCACATTTTTTTTTCAAGGTGCCGCAAATGAACAAAGCTGTTAAGTGGCAAAAGTGGAAAAAACCGTATCCCGTAATGTAAATTTGGGTTAAAAAAAGGGATTTTTGGCACCTTTTTAATTCACCTGTGGTGACCCACAAAAATTTTCTGGATTCACATTTTTAAATGCAAGGTTTCCTCAATGAACAAAAAACTGTAGTGCGCCAAAGGAAAAAAACACCCCTATCTTATTGGTATTGGGATAAAAAAAAGGTTTTTTTTTGGCACCTTTCAATTCACCTGTGGGGACTACAAAAATTCCGGGTTTTACCCTTTAAGTGAAGGTGCCTCAATTAAAAAAAGTGTAGTGCCAAAAATGAAAAAACAAAAAGGTTTTCTGTAATGTAAATTTGGATAATAAAAGGGGATTTTTGGCAAACCCATTTAAACCCGTGCTGACTACAAAATTGCTGGATTTTTAATTTAACTGCAAGGTGGCTAACAACAAAGCTGGAATGGGCAAAATTGAAAAAAGGAAACACCTTTCTGAAATGTATACAATAATAAAAAGTTGGGGTTTTTCACCTAAAAAAAGAGAACGCATTTTCTAAAAAAATGGGGTATCCTAATATTTAAATTCCCCGGGGGTGCCCAAAATCCAGGAAATATTTTTAAAAAGAAAACTGTTAAATAATAAAGCTATTGCAGGCAATTTTCACACTTTAAATCCCTTTGGGGGAAAATTTTTTCCCAAAAAAATTCCCCTTTTATAGAGGTTGTCTGGGGTTCGCTCGCGGGCCCCCCCCCAAACCCCCCCGCGCCCCCTTTCCTTTACCCTTTTCAGCGGTAGATGCTCCTTTAAAAATTCCTTTTCCCAAAATACATAAAATCTTTTCCCAATTTTTTGATTTTTTAACTTAAATTGTTTAAAGGGTCACAGCAAAAATAGAAATTTTTCTGTGAAGAAATAGAATAATTTCGTGAGCTGTTTGGGCCCAGGAGAGCGCAAAGTCCCCCCTGCTATGAGAAAAGCTGAGAGGAAAACTGATCAAGAACCCGGAAGGGCCCGTTTTTATGTAAAACGGGCATGTGAATTTTTTTCCAAACCAATCGCAACCATAAAACATCCCCGTCGACGTCGCCACACCCTTCACCCTGCTCTATTTTTTGTAAGCTTTATTTCCCGGCCCCCCAAAAAATGACAGGGAAACGCCAAAAAAGGGCGTCCCTTTAAAAGAATGCACAGATTTTTTAAACCCCAAATTATCGCTGGGTCTAAAAAATTTCGATCAAACATAAAAAAATTGGGGCCCCATTTCAAACCCTTTTCCCATAATAAAACCCCTCAACCCCTAACTTATAACAAAGCTGGACTGGGGCCAAAGTTTAAAAACACGTTTAAATTTAAAAAGTGTAAAGGATAATAAAAACGGGTTTTGCCACCTATAAAAATACCTTCGGTGACCCCCAAAAATTGCTGTATTTAAAATTTAATTTTCAAAAGGTGGCTCTATGAACAAAAATGGTCCGGGACCAAAGGGAAAAAAAAAACACCTATTTTGGGAAAAAGTATAGGAAAAAAAAATGGTTTTTTTGCACCCATAAAACCCCCCCTGCGGGTGGGCTTTTTAAAATTTCTGTATTTAAAATTTTTGTGCAAGGTGGGTTTTAAAGAACAAAGCGGGAAATGCCCCCCAAAGTAAAAAATAATTAAATTTTTTTTGTACGGGTAATAAAACTTGGGGTTTTTTCGCCCATAAATTTTTCCTGGGGGTGACTAAAAAATTGCTGTATTCAAATTTAAATTTCAAGGGTGGCTCTTAAAGAAAAAAAGCTGGATTTGGGGCCAAAGTTAAAAACACGTTTAAAAAAATTGGGGGAAAGGATAATAAAAGTTTTTTTTTGCACCTATAAATACAATTTTCGTTGATTTCAAAAATTTTGCCCTTTTAATTTAAATTTAAATGCAAAGGGGGCTCTATGAACAAAGCCCGGGGTTTCGCCCCAAAGGGGAAAAAAATGTAATTAAATTGTTTTTACGGCAATAAAACGTGGTTTTTGCACCTATTTAAATTTCAAAATGAGGTGACTACAAAAACTTCGTAATTTAAATTTAAGGCTAGGGGTCCAAAGAACAAAGCCGGACTGCCCAAAGTGAAAAACACGTAAAATTAAAATTTTGGGACGGGTAAAAAACCTTTTGGGTTTTTGCCCCTATAAAAAACACCTGGGTTTCCTAGAAAAGTTTTTGTATCCCATTGTAAGAACCCAAAGGGGTCTTTGAAACAAATCCCGCAGCTTTCGCCAAAAAGAAAAAAAAAATCCAAATTTAAAAAATGTTAAAAGATAATAAAAAAGGGGAGTTTTTGCACCCTATTCAAAATTTTCCCCTGCAGTTTATAGGGGGAAAAATCCCGTATCCTAATATAAGTACAGGCTGCACTAAATACAAGCTAATATTTCGCCAAAAACTGGCCAAAAACTGTTAATAAAAACCCATTTCAATGCAGGGTCAAAGCAGAGTCTGGGCAGCACAATTATCCACTCTCCTTTCAAAAGCCTGCCTGCCAGCCTGTCTGTCTGTGTTCCTCCGAAACCGCCCCCCCCCAACCCCTCACCCCTGCGGCTGTACAGCGCTAGATACTCCTTTAAAATTCTCAGCCTAAGTAACTAAAAACTGAAAATCTCTAATCTACCTAAGTTCTAATGTGCACAGCTAAAAGCATAGTTTCATAGTTTGTAAAGCCGAAAAAAGACAAGACGTCCATCCAGTTCAGCCTGTTGTGCTAAAGTGTTGATCCAGAGGAAGGCAAAAAACCCCAATGAGGTAGAAGCCATTCGTCCGCCAATTGTCCTCATTTTAGGAAAAAATTCCTTCCCGACTCCAATCTGGCAATCGGAAAAATCCCTGGATCAATGACCCCTCGCCAGAATCCTAGACACTATAACTTGTTATATTATTACGCTCCACAAATGCATCCAAACCCTTTTTGAACTCTGTTAGTGAATTCACCATGACAAATTCCTCTGGCAGAGAGTTCCACATTCTCACTGCTCTTACAGTAAAGAATCCCTTTCTATGTTTATGTAGAAACTTTCTTTCCTCAAGACATAGAGGATGCCCCCTTGTTCTAGATACAGCCCTGGGTATAAATAAATCTTGGGAGAGATCTCTATATTGACCTTTGATGTATTTAAACATATTTATTAGGTCCCCCCGAAGCCGTCTTTTCTCTAAACTAAATAACCCTAATCTTGCTAATCTTTCTGGGTATTGTAGTCCACCCAGTCCTTTTATTATTTTTGTTGCCCGCTTTTGTACCTGTTCAAGGTCTACAATGTCTTTCCTGTGCACTGGTGCCCAAAACTGTACACAATATTACATGTGTGGTCTAACCAGTGACTTGTATAATGGGAGAATAATGTTCTCATTATGTGCCTCTATGCCCCTTTTAATGCACCCCAGTTGTCTGTGTGAACAAAGAGAATAGTTTCGCTGAGCTGTTTTGAGAGAGACTGATCACACGTCCTGCTCTTATGAGACACAGACACACACTGATCATGACGTCGCACACCTAGCTCACCCTGCTCTATTCTCTAGGCTGATTTGCTGGCTGCCAAAATGACAGGAAGCGCCAAAAATGGCGCGATATTAACAGATTTTAACCTAAATTATCGCGTGATCGAAAAAATCCGATCAACATAAAAACCTTGCCGATTTCAACTTTGTCGATAATAATCGCTCAACACTAGTCCTGAAATATGACCATAGATGATAAATTTGAAAGGAAATTCCAGCAGTCAAAAATTAGGTTATAAAGTAGAATTTGCTTGCAGCCTTATTGTAAATCATCATAGCATCGCATATGGACGAACATCTCACGTAGTGAAGACATACTTACATGTTTCAGGAAAACGTCCCTTAATCATAATGTTACAGTAACACATTAGAACCTCCTTTTATGCAGATCTGAAAAAACTTTGAGACTCTCGGTTCCCATATTTTGATCAAAAGATGTTTAAGCTGCCCACGACTTTCAACGTGATCTCAAAATCGGGCAGTCCTATGCTATCTTTACCTCTCAAGTCGTGGGCAGCTTAAACATCTTTTGATCAAAATATGTGAACTGAGAGTCTCAAAGTTTTTCCATGTATGATAGATAGCATAAATGCTTCTTTAGGGATTTCCACGTAGTGTATTGCCATTTTTGCAGTAGTGTGCCGCTGGCGGCGGTCTGTGTGTGTACATGTATAATTACATGTGTGCCGCAGCCCTGCCAGTGGCACCCAGGTTTGCAATAAGTTTTTTCAGAAATGTTTTTGTGTGCAGAAACATACGTTATACTTGGTATACATTGATTTTAACCTATATGGAAAGAAAGGGGTGCTTCCATTTTGGGTTTCTGTCCCCGCCCACTCTCATAGGCTGTCATAAGAAGGGCAGCTTGCAGGTTGGGTGTTTTTTATTTTTTCTCTCTGAATAATGGAGGTCTGTTGACCCAGTGAGAGGCCTGATTGGCTCGATTGAGAGGTAAAGATAGCATAGAACTGCCCGATTTTGAGATCACGTTGAAAGTCGTGGGCAGCTTAAACATCTTTTGATCAAAATATGTGAACCGAGAGTCTCAAAGTTTTTCATGTATGATAGATAGCATAAATGCTTCTTTAGGGATTTCCACGTAGTGTATTGCCCTTTTTGCAGTAGTGTGCCGCTGACGGCGGTCTGTGTGTGACATGTATAATTACATGTGTGCCGCAGCCCTGCCAGTGGCACCAGGTTTGATAGTTTTTTTTAGAAATGTTTTTGTGTGCAGAAACAAGTTAACTTGGTTACATTTTTTAAACCCTTTTGGAAAAAAGGGGTGCTTCCATTTTGGGGTTTTTGTCCCGCCCACTCTCACAGGCTGTCATAAGAAGGGACTTGGGTTGGGTGTTTTTTTTATTTTTTCTCTCTGAATAATGGGGTCGTTGACCAGGAAGGCCTGTTGGGTCGATTGAGAGGTAAAGATAGCATAGGACTGCCCGATTTTTTAGATCACGTTTAAAGTGTGGGCGCTTAAACTCTTTTGATCAAAAAAATTGAACCCAGGTCCAAAGTTTTTTATTATGATAGATAGCATAAAAGCTTCTTTTGGGATTTCCACGTAGGTTTATTGCCCTTTTTTCAGTTGTGTGCCTGGGGGCGTCTTGTGTGTACAGTATAAATTTCATGGGCCAGCCCGCCAGTGGCACCAGGTTTGCATATGTTTTTTCAGAAATGTTTTTGTGTGCAGAAACATAAGTTATACTTGGTGTACATTGATTTTAACCTATATGGGAAGGAAGGGGTGCTTCCATTTTGGGTTTCTGTCCCCGCCCACTCTCACAGGCTGTCATAAGAAGGGCAGCTTGCAGGTTGGGTGTTTTTTTATTTTTTTCTCTCTGAATAATGGAGGTCGGTTGACCCAGCGAGAGGTCTGATTGGCTCGATTGAGAGGTAAAGATAGGATAGGACTGCCGATTTTGAGATCACGTTGAAAGTCGTGGGCAGCTTAAACATCTTTTGATCAAAATATGTGAACCGAGAGTCTCAAAGTTTTTTCATGTATGATAGATAGCATAAATGCTTCTTTAGGGATTTCCACGTAGTGTATTGCCCTTTTTTCATTTATAAATGTGGCACGTCGTATGGATCTGGCGCAACACAACCCGTAGAATTGGCGCATACAAAAGTGGCAGGTCTTTCGCAGCATGTGCTAGATTTTGACATAAGACAGTTCATCAGTTCTGGTCGCTCAAAGCACACCAGAAAACTGCCAAAGCCCCATTGATACATGTTGCCCTAGAAGTCTACACATATTGATGGATGTATATCCCTTTTATTATGGTGTGGTGCATAGGCTAGATTCTGAACATTGTATAACTGTGCAAATACTTCTTGTCCCTACTAAATATAGACACATCAACTATGACATTAAAACTACCTACCTGTAATTCTGCAAGACCCCCTTGTGCCACTAATGAAGTTGCAACCCATTGAAGCTTGGATTCCACAAGACCTTCAAAGAACTGTGGTATTTGATACCAAGCAGCTCATTTCTCCAAGTTTAAGAATTGTATTTTCAACACATGCCACTAATACTTGATCAGATTAAGATGATAATTTAGAGGCTTAGTCAACAGTTTAAAATTGTTGTCACGTTCCTCAGACTATTTCTGAACATGTTTTGCAGTATGCCTGGAAATCCTCTGCCATTAAAAAATGGGGGTGTAAGGGTAGAATTGTACTGCAACAATATTTAGGTCGGTGGTTTGTGTCAGAGTAACAACTGCATAAATGCTAGGACAAATGGTTGTCCAGAGCACCACACAACCTCGATTTGGCTTCCCTAAGAGCATTCTGGTGCCATCTCTTCCCTAGCCTAGTAACACAATTACAACTGCCAAGTTACATAATGTAAAACAAAACAGGTATCATCAGATCAGGCCATCTTCGTTCATTACTATGTATTTTTATTCTGATGTTTATTTGCCCCTGATTTGAGCTTTTGGCAGTGGACAGGGGTCAGCATTAGCACTTTGATAGGTTTGCAGTATCTCTTCTGTGTGATCAGAGCAGATGGGCTAGCCTTCACTCTACACAGGCATATATGAGGTTTGGCCAACCATGCCCTTTTCACTGGTTGAACATTTGCCGTTCCTTGGATTACTTTTTATAGGTACTAACTACGGCAATAGCCCATAAAACAAACTGCTTTGGAGATGTTTTGAATCTGAGAGTATATGTCCACTCTCTGTCCCTTTTCAAAATGGGACAGTGAGTTGAGATATACTTCTTTATGCTGAACCTTTCCTTCTGATCGTATTGATTTAGCTGGGTAATTTGTTCCAGATTTAACCATTGGCTTGACATATTTTAGAGGATATAATAAAGGTTATTTTTTAGAGGATAGGATATTTTTGTATCTTATTTTTTTTTTTTACTTAAAGGGGTTGTCTGACTACATTGATTCATCTTACCTCAGTCCTGTTTTCTTGGTTTCATTTTGAATTCAGGGGTGTGTTTACTGGCTTCTACTAGGCTGTAGTAGAAGCCAGGTCTGTAGCTATAGCGACCAGTGCTGACAGCCTATCATGAGAGATCAAACAGGTCTGTAGCTATAGTGACCTGAGGAGCTGAAGCAGCTCATACAAGTGGGGATATCTCAGAATATGTAGGATACTGTTAATGGACACATATTACAAAGTGACTTGTTTTTGCAACATCTGTAACATAAAAAGCAATCCTTGTAGTGAGACAAACCCTTTAAAGATATTTTTCCATGAAGCAAAATGTACTGCATAGGTCAGGTCTCAGCTAGCTGTGAGCTGACCGTGTATGAGAATGAGGAGGGAGGTGCTTGCGTCTCCCTATTCACCTCTATGGGAGCTCCCAAATATAACTGAGTGCACATACTGCAAGTGCCAGCCTCCTTATTCTCATGCACCGTCGGCTCGCAGCTAGCTAAGAGCCAACCTGTGCAGTGCACTTTGCTTTGTAGGAACACCCCTATAAACAGGAATATCCCCTTAAAGGGGTTTTGCCAAGACATGCCTTATCTGCTAAGAAGCAAATGTAAACAAGCCACAGAGCTGAGAGAGAGAGAGAGAGAGAGACAGACAGCCAGAGCACAGAGCCGTGCATAAGGGATCGTGTGAAATGTTCACTGAAATAATCAAACTACAACTAGTGAATTCTGTATTCAAAAGACAACACCTTTTCTCCACAGCAGCTTCTTCATGTTCTCTGTCATCAGATAAAGCAGGGATCTACTCAGATAATCACATTACAACGAGTGGATTCTGTATACAAAAAAAAACATATTTCTACCCGGTGCCTTGAAAACTTCTGCAGCTCAGTCTCATGAGATAAGAAGCTTTCTCTGCGCAAGCTCGTCCAGCAGCTCTTTTCAGGCCGTATCTAGTGCAAGCTTTGAAGTAACTAAGGGCAGGTAAGGCAGCCTGTAGCTCTCTCAGACTGCACTTTTTGTAATCACATATATTTAGAAAAGTGATTAAAAACCCATTTTGGAAGATCCCACGTCAACATTACATCGTGGCAAAACCCCTTTAAGTGCAGCATTTAAAACCTCAGACCTTGTTGGATTCTGTTTTCCATTGCAGCACAGCAACCCTACGAGGTTACAAATCAACAGTCATAGACAATCCTGTCAATTGCTGTTATCCATTTGTTTTATGCAGTCTTTTCAGCTTACTATACTATATTGCCTCAAGTTGCTCAAGACATCGGGCGATGTGATGTTCTCTATTCTATAATGTCATCCTTATTTTCTGTTTTATTTGCTATTTGGCATATTTTGGATGTTAGTTTCAATAAACTTTATTGTTGAATTAAAAAAACAAAAACAAATTAACAGTCTTATTTTCCTCACCAAAGTTACCCTGTCATTCTGGGGACTTTCTTGGACTCAGGATGTAAGACTATGTATATTGATGTTGTTTATTATTCGCTGTGGTCTGAGTAACTACTTTAGTTATGTGGTTGTATGTACTTTTACTATATGTCTTACTCAATTATTCCTCTCTATATTATTTTTTTTCCTGAGTCAGATTTTTGTAACCTCGTAGACACAAAGTCCTGGCTTCTACTTCAAGGATTTGTATTCTTCTTCTAGAAACCATCATGACAAACAAATGACTCTTGTCCGACTGGTGATAAATTTGCAATCAGTCAATCAATACTTCTGAGCAATAGCCAACGTGAGGTATTACAGCCAAGGAATATATTTCCTGCTGCTCTTTCCCAACAGCCAAGTACACATTTGTAACTGTATACAAAAAAAATAAAATAAAAAAGATTTTGTTTATTGACCATTTAACTTTTCGCCCCCAGGACCAAACTATTCTTGCACTGTGAAAAGTGGAAAACATTTGAATAGAAAAGGATCCAAGCCACAAAAGTCTTTTAATGAATGTCACTACTTGTCTTGACAAACCTCTCATTAAAATGTATTTTGTATAAGTATTAAGCTCCGTTTATGCCAGGTTTATTGGCTACATCAAAAGGGTAAATTTGGCTATGATCCAAAAAATATTCAAATGTACCTTATTATGTTCAAAAAGGTAGAAAACTGTCATTTAGGTATGGAATATGACAGCAGGTTACCATTTGGATACTAAAAAAGTGCAATCTGTAATTCCATTCAGAATAGAAAACACGTATACATTATGGGATATGACTTTTTACAATAGCAGTCAATGGCAGATGTATGTTGCAACCAAAGAAAAAAAAACTTATACCACATACAACTGAACTGAACACCTCAAACATAATTTGAATAGAGCCTTGTATAGTTTCTTAGCAGAGTAATGTGGGAAACGAAATTGTTCAAAGCATTGCAATATGCCTTAAGAGAGTTGTACATGTTAAATAGCCTTCAAAGGATATGAGGCAAAATGTATAAAATATAATTTTTATTATAAGTATTCAAAAAAAGGAATAAAATAACCCACTGACGCTTGGCTTGAAAAAAACCTATATCAATAATCCTACTTATGCAGAGCACTAGCCTCAAAAAGGGCAACCCTGTATGCCACCATATCCCTAGACAACCCCAATTACCCCTATTGGGGAAATACTAATAAGGAAATAACCAAATAAATCCTTCCAAGTAGGGACAATAATATGTTATAAATGATTAGGCAAAGAAAGGAAAAAAGATCTAATTGATCATAATAATGTTACAATGGTATCAGCTACAGATGTAGCAAACAGAAAGCGTCAACTGAAGATAGTAGAATAGCATGAATAATTAAACAGTAATAGAAAATAGCTCCAATAAAAAAGTTCACCTTTTCCAACACATTTCTCATATAACACAGTGGTTTATCAGAGAAAATATAAAGGAACACAGTTGACCAAATAGAAAAGTCCTTATCAAACTTATTCCAAAGCAATGCCCCAATAAGAAACCAGTTAACCATATAAGTGAAGTAGTGGAACCTGAAATAGATAAATGTCTCCAGTAAATGAGCATATCCCAATGTTCTAAGAGTGAGGTCCGGACTACTGCAGGAAATGAGTAGTTACTTACGTATGACCTCAACACTAACACCACGAAACCTCCATGGATAACACTAAATCTAAACATAAACTTTGAAAAAAAATTGAAATTTGTATTTTTAAAAATTGAGCTCCTGGGAATATTCCTGGACTGACCCCTCTTTTCACATCATCAGTTCTATGGGGGTTAATTATGTCTTTAATTTAATAAGCACAAGTGGTCAAAACCTGGTCATCAGTAGTTTTTGGAGGTGTATTCTAATATTATATAAACATTAATTGCAACTACAAATCTGTTCTGTTTTTCTCTCCTGCTTTTTTGTAGATGATTTCCAGTTACAGACCACCTATGTGCACGAGCCACAGAGGCCAGACTTATGATGTCACATCCTACTTTGTCTTATCAGCAGGATGGGAGCTTGTTTCCCAGTCTGTGCTCTTATCTTTGCTACTGAACATGGAGATCTTAGTAGCCTTGTGTCACCCTATCAGAGCTGCCGAGCACATAGCTGCTGAGCAGGGCCGGGACACGGCATTTTGGTGCCCTAGGGCAAGTACAGCCAATGGCGCCCCCCTCTCCTCGCTACCCAAAAAATTGCACCCCCCCCCAATTCCTCTCGCCCCTGCGCCAGGCCCTCTCGCCCCCCCCTGCACCAGGCCCTCTCTCCCCTGCACCACTCTCTCCCCTGCACTGTACTCTCTCCCCCTGCACCAGTCTGTCTCCTGCACCAGTTACTCTCTCCCACTTAGTAACTTCTTACCAGTCATACCTGCGCCAGGGGCGTTGCTAGGGTCCTAACGAAATTTTTCACGCCACATTGTGAACTGTGGATGTATTGTTACATAGAAAAAACTTCTGTTCCTGTCACTAATTTTCTGCATATTCCACATAGATCCTGTCCATTTCCTCAGCAGTCACTGTACAATGAAAATCAGCACTGACAAATCTGCTTTTTCAAAAGTGCTCACCTACATATGACAGTGTGATACCCCTAAATAACAGTCACTAAATAATCCACCTATACATGGAGCAAATCTACTGGACGAATGATTGTTACTAAAAAACTCCTACAAAACCAAGACCCTAAACTATTAATACTTAAGGATCAAATAATCCTGCCAGACCCTGACCGAACGCAACCCCCACATGTGACTATCAGTTGTACACAGGCTCTGAAGACATATATTACCTCCATACAGGGACCATATAGTGGTAGATACTAGTTGTATGTAGGCTCTGCAGAAATATAAGGGATTACACTGCAGTTACATTTAGTGACTCACAGGAGACGTCTTTTCTGATCAGCGTTGTTCACTTTCCCTTTTCTTCTACACCGGTTCAAACCTTCATGCTGAGTTCTCCCGGCCAATACTCGTCCCTGCAGATTTGGACACAAATATCTTAGAATCCTCACATTTCCAGCAACTCCTTACTTACAGGTATATATGTCCCCTCAGATAGGAAGCTATATAGGTCCCTGTAGTTAGACAGGTATATATGTCCCCTCAATTAGGCAGGTATATAGATATAACCTCTAAGTCAAGCAGGTATATAGATATTGTACATTTAGACTCGCAGATATATAAATATAGAGTCACTCAGGAAGGTATATAAATATAGGGTCACTCAGGCATGTATATATATATAGGGGCACTCTCAGCCATGTATATATAGGGGCACTCTCAGGCAGGTATATAGGGGCACTCAGGCAGGCATATAGATATAGGGGCACTCTCAGGCAGGCATATAGGGGCACTCTCAGGCAGGTATATGTATATAGGGGCACTCAGGCAGGTATATAGATATAGGGGCACACAGGCAGGTATATAGGGGCACACAGGCAGTATATATAGATATAGGGGACACACAGGCAGGTATATATAGATATAGGGGGCACACAGGCAGAATATATAGATATAGGGGGCACACATGCAAATATATAAGATAAAGGGGGCACGCAGGAAAATATTTGATATAGGGGGGGACAAAGGCAGTTAAAAATTAATTTTTGGGGGGACACAGGCAGGGAAATTTTAAGGGGTTTTTGGGGGGACACAGGGGGGCAAAAATAGATATAGGGGGCAACAAGCAGTATATATAGTTTTAGGGGCACACAGGCAGGCATATATATATATAGACGGCACACAGGCAGTAGATATAGGGTATAGGGGGGACACAGGTAGTATATATAGGGGTATTGGGGGTCAGGCAGGGATATAGGGGCAAAGGCAGTTAAAAATAAAAAAATTTTAAAAAAAACCTTTCCTGTTTCTGGCCACATGCTTTCCCCTTCAGGCCACTCCTCCCGGGCCCGGGCGATCCTCCGGCAGTTTTTTTTGGGCGCACATACAGAAACCGGCCCCTTGCTTCCCGGTCCACGCAGCGGGGTGGAGCCCGGCGAGGTTCGGGGCCTCTGCCCGAGCCCCTTTTAAAAAAAGGCAGAGGTAGGCCCCTAAGGGGTTTGCCCCCCTCTTTCCTACCCTTTGTCCCGGGCCCCGCTGGAGGGGAACTGTTAAAATTTAAAAAAAAAGTAATAGTGTGAAAATAGAAAAAATTAAATCTTGGCAGCACCTAAGTTAACCCCATCTTCTTCTGATTTTTAGTTTATTATTAGGTTACTTTTTTTTCCACTGTTTAATTTTTTCTTTGAGGTTTTAAAAAACATATAGACCAAATTTAAATTTTTTGGTATCTGCCAAAATTTTTTCCTCAGATTTCAAAAAGAGAGTAAAGGGGTTTGTAGGGTGTTATTTTCTTCAAGATCTTTACTGCATTTACATTGCTTTTATGTATATGTAACTGCTATTTATAGTCAATGTCAACAAGGCCTCTTCTTATAGGGGCTCACTTCCAACTAAGTGGGGGCATTTTTAAAGTAATTTCCCTCAGTTAATTAGGATTTTTAAGAAACCCCTTTCAGTTTATGGAAAAATTCAAGCCCATTTTTTGTATGATCCAAAAAATTCTTTTGGGTTTTTAAAAAAACTTATTTCCTAAAGAAGTGCAAGGGTTTAATTATTTTCAGAAAGGGAAGAAAAATAATTGTTTATAACGTTTTTAACTTTATTTTTCCTTTTCAAATTTCCAAAAGGGTTTTATTTTTTTAAAATTTTTTTCAAATGGATTTTTTTGCCTAAAAACAGAAAAAACAACATTGGAGAAGTGAAAGTGTGCCGACCCCAAGCCTGCCAACAAAGAGATCCATGTTTTTTAAAAAAACTTGCCCGTAAAGTTGTTTCTCAAAACTTATCATTTTGAAAGTGGGAAAAAATTTTTTAAGAATTTAAAACTGGGGGAAAGGGGGGTTTGATTTTCACTTCCAAAAAATGGCCATCCATTATTAAAAAATACATTGGGGGGTTTGAGACCCCTTTTGGTCCATGGGAAAAAACTTTTTGATCCTGGGGTTCTGGCATCCCAGTGTTATCGTAGGAGCAATGACTTTTTATCCAATCAAAATTTTTCAAATATTCTAGAAATAAAATTAGATTCCTCATCTTGGGTTTTTTTTTGGTTAAAATGTTCCCTTTACCTCACCATTTATTTCCCTCTATCTGAACAATTTACTAAAAAAATTTAAATTTTATTTGTTTAATGCTATTAATAGCATTTAGGTCTGCCTGTTAAAACCAAGAAGGAGGGGTTTCCCCCTTTTTGAGGGCCCTTTATTGCCTCCCACCCAGCCCCGCCGGGAACAAATCCGTTTTTGTATTTTATAAGGGCCCAAAAACCCCAAACAGTGTCCCGGGGAAAGAGTGATTCTGGCCTGGCTAATTTTTCCCCCTTTCTTTCTAAGACTTAGTGGGTTTAAAAAAAATTAGGATTTTTTTTCATCCCAAAAAGGGCGCTTGAGCTTCTCACACTTTTTCCAAAATGCCTTTGTGATATGCCGATGCTTAGTAGAGGGGAAAAAGGGGAATTCAAAAATCCCACCCAAAAAAATTTTGGGGCTCTCCTTAAAAGGGGAATATTCCGCTTTCCGGAAACCCCCTCATTGCCCCCACCCCGCCGGGCCGGGGGGACACTCTGCTTGGGACTGATTAGGGGGGGAAAACCCCGAAACAGGGTGTTTTGTAGATGAGTGATACTGGCCTTGGGGTAATATCCCTTTTTTCTTTTTTTTAAGGCTCAGTGGGGTTTAAAAAAAAGTGGGAATTTTTAAAATCCAATAGAGGGCACTTGAGCTTTCCCCAGCCCCCTTTCCCCCCAATTTCCTTGTGATATTTCAGATGCTTATTTGGAGGGCAAAAAAAAGGGAATTCCCCAAAAATCTGCACACCAAATTTGGTTTCTCTCCCAAGGAAAAGTTTTTCCCCTTTTTGGTTTCAACCTAGTTTTAAAACTGGTGTTTTCAATTTCCCCCATAATAAACTTCCTAAGTAACATTAAAATTAATAAAGATAATACGTTACTTTGTTTTGGATAAACTTATGGCACAGTTCATTATTAAGAGCTTAAAAAATTGCCCAAAAAAGTCAAAAAAAACTTTAAGAAAAATTTACGGGTGGGAACTATAGTTTAAAAAACCGGGCTTTCCCTTTACTGTGGCAAAACCCGTTGCTACTGACAGCAACTGGGTTTCCAAAAGGGAGTCCCAAAAACCCCAATGGGGCTTTCCGTAGCTAACTTTTTATAATTTTATCCCTACCTTTCCATAGACACTCTCAAACGCAAATTATTTTCAGCACTTAAACTGTATATAGGATGTACTGTTGGGGGGCAGTTTATCCGAAATTTTACATTTAAAAAAAACCCCTTATTTTTTGTCACTGGGGTGGACCATTGTAAATCTAGCAATTTTTACCCTTGTTTTCACCCATACACCCTAAAAAGATTGTAAGCTCTTGCGGGCAGGGCCCTCACACCTTTTTGTTCCCTCTTAAGTAGCTTTTCATTGTGCAAAGTATGTTTTTTTCGTTGTTCCTACAAAACCCCCCAAAAAATTGTAAAAGTGCTGCGGAATATTTGGCGCTAAGAAAAAAAAAGGGTTTTTAATTTTTATTCAGCCTGCTTGCTTAAATCTTTAAACCCCTCACAGGCTCCCCGTTAAAAAAAAAATACTATAAGATCAAATTTTTCTGCAGAGGACCTACTGGAGTTTAAAGAGAAAAATTTTTTCTTCTAAAAAAAAACAAAAAACATCCCTCCCCCCCCCAAAAACAAAACCGTCACTGAAAAGAAACAGCATAAAATCTACAGAATTTAAAAATGAAGCCGTGTAAGTTGGCCCTTTTTCTTGTAGTAATATTGGATTTATTTTCATGGTTTTTTAAAGGGAGTATACCCCACAATAATGTATTGGGAAAAATACCTGGGTCTGTTCATAGAACCCCCCCCTGAATGCATTCATTGTGACTTTCCCTTCTTACACAATGGGGTTTAAATTTAAACCGTTTTGTAGGGATTTGCCCGTTAAAGACATTTAAATTTTTTTCCTTTAAATTTGAAATGCAGGTGAATTTAGGCCCCTTTTGGGGGTTTTGGGGGCCTTATAAAAGGCCCTGTAATTTTAAATTGTGTTTGAATACATTTCAATTGATAATTTTGTTTCCATTCATTGGTAAGCTGTACTTTCTAGTCAGTCATCTTAGTCAAAAAAATGAGTGACAAGAAAATGTAAAAGTCCATTGAGACAAAAGGTAAAGAAAAAAATGTTCATGGATATGAGAAAGGAGTTAGAGACAGAAAGGGGCAAAAGTTATTTGGGGGTTTTTTTTTGCTTCAGACCGTCTTTTTTTTTTCCCAAAAAAGGTAATCTTAATTTTTAATGGTTTAGTGTTTTTTTTATAAAACAGAATAAATTTAATACTTCCCCTTTTTTGATTCTCCCAAATTTTCACCCTTTGGGGGGGGTTTTGTTGCCCAGCCCCCTTTAGTTCATTAAAACTGGGTTTATCCCGCCTCTATCCCCTCTGTGATTTTTAATTCTTACTTTTAAAAGAAACCAGTTTTAAAAAAAACTATCACAAAAATTGATACAAAATAATTTTCTTTTTTAGTGTTTTAAATTTTTTGATTGTAGATGTAGTTTTTTTTTTCCCTATGAGGGCCCATGCTGCCTAAGTGCTTTTTAACAGTATTTTTTAGAGATGTAAAATAGTTTCCTTGAACAGGGGGGGCTTCTTGAACCCTTTTAAGGAAAATGTTCTAGGCCAAAGAAAAAGTGGGAAAGTTAGGAAGGAGGAGCTGTTTCAAATCTCCCCCTTTTTGAAAAGGTTGGAATACTGGTTACTTTTCACATTTTGGGGTCCCCCTTTCATGTTTAAACCCCGCCTGTGTGAAAAACAAGGGGACTACTGAAATGTTTTCTCTACAGAAAAAGAAGTGTATGGGTATTATAAGATGTAGTGGGGCCCAAAAATTTTTAAAATGCATGAATTTTTTGGGTTTTTTTAAAAAAATTGATAGTGATGTGAAAAATTAATTTAAAAAAAATAAACCCAAAAATTCTTATCAAATGTTTTTATCCCTAAAAAAAAAAGTTAAACAAAAGTCAATTTTATATAAGAATCCCCCCAAAATAAGACCTACTGCAATTTTTTTATAAAACTTAAATATAAGGCCCCCCGAAAATGAGACAAACAGCAGTATTGCTTAAAAGCTTTTCCCCCACGCCCTACATTAGCGTTAGCAGGGTCATTAGATTTGGTCTTTCCTCGTGGGGAGGCTACCTGGAAAGAGGGGCTCATTTTAAGAAAAGTGCTTTTTGCCAAAACATGAAAAGATTTGGGGCCCCAAAAATTCTAAAACAAATGGAGTCACCAAAAAATTCACCATTGGGAAATGTGGGTTTTGGGGAAATGATGATGAAGTTTTCCCGAAAATGATGATAAAGACTGTCTTTGAATAAATGTTGCTTTTTGTTCATAAAAACCGGGGGTTGGTAAGTACCCTTTGAATTTTTGTACCCTGGAAAATTTACAAGAAATTCTTGAAAGGGAAATTCGGCAAAAATTTGGGTGGTTCTGCCGAGGTTGTGATGACAAAACCCACAATTTTATTAATAAATGTTTTTTTTTTTAATTTAACAATAAATGTGAATTTTTTTCATGGAAAAATAAGAACCCTCCCCGGAAAAAACAAAGGGGAAAAAAAATTAAAAATTTTTGGGGCAAATCTTAAAATTTTTGGGGGAAAAAAAGGGGAGGGCACCATTTGTGTCATTTCTCAGCTAATTTAAAAAATTCATTTTCCCCCTTAAAAAGGGTGGGTTTCCCTTTTGTTTTTTTCTACCCAGTTACACAGTTATAAGGGTTTAAAAGAGGGGCCTGGAAAGGGCTACAAAGTCCAACCCAAAACCTCAAATATTTTGATCCAGAGGAAGGCAAAAACAATTTATGAAAATGGATGCCAATTTTTCCAATTTTTAAGGAAAATTTTCCCTTCCCCAACTCCAAATCAGGATAAAAATTTTTTACCCAAAAGATTTTAGTACCCCCCTAATTTTTAATATAAACTGTCAAGAAAAGGGGGTTTTCAAAAACTTTTTGAAATTTGTTTTAAGGGTAACCCAAAAATTTCCAAAAAAATGTTCAACTCTCCCTTCAAAGGGTTTGTTTGGGAAATTCGGGAAAATCTGTTTTTGGGCCCCAAAAACCCGCAAATTTCTCCAAAGCTTTTTTTATTTATTAATTTTCCCAAAGCCTTTAAAAAAGCAGTTTTGAAATAGAAATGGATTAGTAACAGGTTTTAAATTGACTCCTTTTAGGACACCACTTGTTTTTCCCTTTCTAAATTTGATGAAAAAAATGTGTTCCCCCTTAAAAGGGGGTTTAAAAAATTGGACTGGGGACCAAAGACACATTTGTGCCCTATACATTTTTTTAAAGGAAAAATTTAAAACCCAAGTAAAAAGGTTGCTGGGACCTCAGAGGAGGTTTTGGCCAAAACCCCCCTTAATTTGACTCATAAATTTGTTTTTATGCCCTTTTCCCCTGTAAATATTAATAGAAGAGATAAGTTCATATGACTGGGTTTAGATGTAACAATCTTTTTTTGTAGGGACTAAATTTGGGGGAAAAGGGTTTTGGGTTTTTTTTGGAGCCTCAAAATATAATCTGGGAATTTTTATTGGAATAGCCAAATACATTTGAGATTTTTAAACTTTGATAAACCCTTTCAAATTTACATTTCTGTGGAAAAAACCTAAGTCTAACCTTTTTCCCCTTAGATCTTACATCCCAAAAAAAAAGGTGCAAAAGGAAAAAAGCTTTTCCCCAAAATTTTTTTCCCCCCTTTTACCCTGTGACATCTAAAGGAAATTTGACCTCCCAAAGAATTTACTTGGTGTTTCCTTCAAAACACCAGCCCTAAAGGAAAAATTTTTTCCAAAAAATTAGAAAAAACAAGTAGCAGTTTTCTTTACATCAACCAAATTTAGGTTATATTCCCCTTTTTCCATTGAAAACCTTTTAAGAAGGGGAGCTGGGGTTTTCAATGGTTGTGATGGCTATGGCTGGGACTTTTTCCCTTTTAATCTTTTTTGATCAATGACCTTTAGTTTTAAGCTAAATAAACTGCGAAAATGAAAAGGGAAATTTACCTGGAAATTTTTTGGGGTTTTTTTCCCTTTTCCCACAAATAATTTTACCTTTTTTGTCTATAAAAAAGTATTTTTGATTCATCACAAAAGGCTTTAAATCTCCCTTAATTTCTTTTAATTGTTTAGCCCAAAACTATGTGTACAGACAAAAAAAAGGAAAATGAAAAACCCCGCAAGAAAAAAACATTTTTTTTAAAAATTTCTTAAAATCGGATTTAAAATCATTTTTTATTTCTGAAGAGTAAAGTAAATTTTTGCCTGAATTCACTAAATTCTTTTGAGGTCAGGTATAAGATAAAAGTTGCATATGGCTATAGGACAATAAAAAAAATGCTATTGCTTAGTCAGATACAAACACCAGAATTTTCCTTATTGTTTGTAATTAAAAGGGTGTCCTGGGCTTAAAGGGGTTGCTCAGTTCAAAAGCCCCAAAAAATTAAAATTTAAATGCCCCAAAGGAAAAAGCCCCCTAAAAAAAAATAAAAAGAATAAAAAACCTACAATTAAAACCCCCCCTCATTTCCCTTTTTTTGTAATGGTCATGTGGGAAATCCTTTTCATCCCCTTTTCAGAAGGAACAGTCCGAACAGTGATGTAAAATAGAGGATGGACCCTCCCCGCTAATCGCATCTGCCCCCCATTTCGACCCGTTCAGAAAGCCCAAAGAAGGGGAAACAGAAGAAGGGGTACCCAGCATGGAACGAAGAGACTATAAAAGGGGAAAATATTGGCCTTTTTTTAAAATTTGGGGAGCAGTTAGAGATGGGGGAATTTTTTCAAAAAATTTTTTTCGGTCCCCTTCGCCGATTTTTTTGGGCAAAATTCGTTTCGGTCCCAAATTTTCTTGGGCACAATCACGTTAAAAAAAAAGCTATTTCCAGGCTGCCCAAAAGCCCCGCAGGGTGCTGTAAAACGTTTTTGCCATGCTTTTAAAAATGCAGAGGGGGCTTTTGGGTTTTGGGCTTCATACAATGTTGGTTTTAGTATGACACGCACATGAAATGCCGCCGGTTTTTGAATTTGCTTCACTATTAAAAAGCCCTGGGACTTTTTGGGGGGCAAAACGCCAAAAAAAAAATGAAGCCCGGGAAAGTAGCCCGTAAAGTCATGGCAGCAAAACCTTTGGAAAAAAAAAACGAGAGCTCAAGGGGGCAACATTTAAGTTACAAGTGTGGAGGTGAAAGGCGGGCCCCCAAAACCAAAAAAAAAACAGATGAGGTCAGACAGTGGGACAATACATTTTTGGAAGTGGCAAAACATTTCCCGGCCGAAGGGGGGCACAATACACAGTTTTTTTTTGGGAGGTCACGGGGGGCAGCAGCATGAGGTCAGGGAGGGCACAATGACAAATTTTTTGGGCGGAAAAAAAGGGTAGGCCAAAAAAGTGGTACAAAAGACACAGTGTGGAGGGACGGCAGGAGCCCAAAAGCAGCAGCATAAGGGGCAGACAGTGGCACAATACACAGTGTGGGGGCACGGCAAACAGCCACATCAGCAGCATGAGGGCCGACAGTGGCCCAAAAACAAATTTGGAGGTGGCAAAAAAAGGAGTAGGGGCCCCAGTTGGAGGGGGCCCGGCAGCAGCCAAAGGCACAGCAAAGAGGTCAGACAATGGCACAATTTACACAGTTTTGGAGGCAAGACAGGAGTCACAGCAAACCCGCCATGAGGCCCGAGAGTGCACAATGAATTCTGAGGGGGGGAAAATAGTTTTTAGGCCAAAAGGGGCGGCCCCCAATGGGCTTTAAAAGGGGGAAAGGGCACCCGGGGGCCAGCATGAAGGGCAGGGGTTGGGACTGACAGAGAGTGGAGGTATGACAGGAGGAAAAAGCAAGAGGTCGGAAATGGCACAATGACATTTGGGGGTGGAAAACAGTTTCCCGCCCCAGGGGTTTGGGACAATGACAACAGTGTGGATGTCAGGCAAAAAGCAACAGCAGCAACAGCATGACCCCATAGAGTGGACAATTTACAGAGTGTTTAGGTGGGTGGGGAATACCCGTCCCTGGTAAAGGCGGTGAGTAGGCAATGGAGAAACTATCAGCAGATGTGGGGGCATTTAGGCGGGTGGCCCCGGGATCAGAATAGTGGCTGAGGCAGGTAGTTTGAACCCTTACTGGGCCCTAAGGGAATTGGGGTGTGGGAAAACCCGGCCGATCCAAAGCCTGATTCTTTTTGAAAAAAGGGCCAAAAATCGTTCCCAAAATTTTCCCCTGGACAAGCGGGGTTCTCCTTGGGGTTAAAGATTGGGCCCCCCGCCCACTGAACACCCGCTCTGATCCACACTTTCTTTTCCGGGGGCCCGGACAAGGCCCTTTTCCACTTTCAAACTCGGGCCCAAAAATTTTTCGGGAAAAACATCCTTTGGCTGCCCCCTTTGTCCAGCCGGGTCTTTTAACCCGGGTTTGGCCCGAGTGCCTTTTCCCCAAAATAGGCCACAACCCCGTTGGGGTTTTAGGGGAATTTCTTTCCAAAGTCCTGCTGTGCGCTTTGCGGGGGACCGCCCTCCCCCATTTGCGGGGAGGGGGAAGCTGCTCATTAGTGACTCCAGACTTTGGTTTTCTTTCTGATTGGGGCCTGGGTACTGCCCCTACCCCCCACCTTACCCATTCCCCGCCGCCGGGGTAGTTTAAAAAAAAACGTGAGCGCTGAAGGAACCCCCCGGTCAGACCTTTTCAGAGAGGGACGAAAACCTTTACATAGGGAGCGGCCAACGATTACGAGGGAAATTTTTTATATATTTTGATTTTTCCCTTTCCCCTCAAAAAGCTTTTGGGGAAAAAAAACCCAAATTTTGGAAAAGGTAGCGAAGGGGTCCAATAGGGTGAAGCCCCCGAAGTCATCCCTCCCGCCGGGTTTTGACTAAATTCGGCTGTCAAATAGCCAGGCAAAAAAAAGCATGCCGCGGGCATCTGCACCCAAGTGACTCCGAGGGCTCCCCTGCCCTCCATTTTTCCCCGTATACTGGGCCAAGGTTGGGTTGGAGTTTTATTTTGCCTCGTCCTTTCCCCATCCCCCATCCACCTCCCTCCCAGCTGCTCCTTTCCCCCTCCCTCTTGTCAAAAACCCGGGTAGAAAATCCCCTCATTTCACCAGACAATGCTTCTGCCCCCCCAATGTCCTCCTCCTCCTCCTCCTTTCCCTTCTAGTCCCCACCGGGCTCATTGGCCACGGAAAAATTTTAGTCGCCACAACCCAGCCCCCGTTTCCCAGACCCGATTTTCAGCCATCTGTTCCCGGAACATGAAACAGTGGGAAGAAGTTATTCATCCCCTATTTCCCGGCGATGACCCAAAAAAGTGGCCTCCCCCGAATGGCCTCAAACAAACCGGATTTTTAAAGCATTAGCGGGCCCCTGGCCCGACAAACAAAGTTAAAAACAGGGGAGTACTTCTTTTCGCCTGGATCATCAAAAAAACGTTTTTTGGCCTTAATCCTGTAAAAAAGGTTTGGTAAACCTGTGCCCGGCTGGGGAAAACCAGCGGGTTGGAAAAAAACGCATATCAGAGCGTGGGTTTGGGGGAGGGGCCCTTTTTGCCGCCCGGCCCAAATCGGGGGAGGGGTTCCTTTGGGTTTGTACGAATGGGGTTAAAAATGCATGCACCCTTTCCTGGCCTTTTTTAGAAAGTTTTTTGAAGGTTTTTCGGTAGAAAACTTCAGGAACCTTTTTTTCAACCAATTTGAAACCCCGTCGCCATGCAAAGGGGGCTGGGCCATACCCTCCTCCCCTTTCCGCGCGGACACCATGGCCTCCCCCGTTTGTCACCATGGTTCCGGGTTTGCAGTTGGCCCCCGGAAAAGCCCCACCCCCCCATTTTTTTTTTTCCCGCAAAGACGGGAGCAGTTTTCCCCCCCTGTGTTCTTCCCTTCGCAGGGGCAAGCTTAAAGGGGGTAGAACTTGCCCTGAAAACCGCTGTTCCCTAAAACATAGGGTTTTAATTTTCAGTACTTGTGGGGGCTGAGTGGTGTGGTTTTGGGGAGGAAGGGGGAGGCGGGCATTTTTCGCAGGACAGCAGTTTTTTCCAACGTGGGGGGAAAAAGCGGCTTCTCCTGTCCAAGTTTTTGGTGTGCCTGGGCAGGAAGCACATTCAAACCCCGTGGGCCCTTAAAGGGCAAGTACGGGCCCTGACCCAAAATTACAGCTAACCAGAAAGTCCCCGCAGGCCCCTTTAAAATTTGGGAAAAAACCCCATAAGCCAAGGGCGACCCAATTTTTTGTTCAACCCTTAAATTTAAAAAAAGTGCTTGGAAATCCTTTTGGGAAAAAAATTCGGCTTGGAACTCTCCCTCTCGGCTCGGCAAAAGCCCTTAGTTCTCTGAAGGGCAAAAAGGCCCCCCAAATTTGAGGGGAAAAGGGGGCTGCCCCGTACCAAAAACTTGGGCCAAAGGGGCACGGGCAGGGTGTGGGACCCCTTTGGAAAAGGTTGGCGGGAAAACTGTTGTCTTCCCTTTAAAAATTTGCCTTTTTGAGACGTTGCTGCGCCATGATAGCGAGTAGCAGGAAAAAATCTGGACCCGGGAAAAGGATTTTCAAAGAAAAAACACTGCCTTCTGCAAGGTGGTGGAGCCTAGCTGGTGAAATGGGGGGAAAGGTGCCCCTGGCCGCTGCGCTTGGGTGGGAAACGGCAAGGGGTGGACCACCACATCTGAGCCCCGTTTCTGTTCCCCAAAGGCCCCCCGGAAAGGTGACGCTGCATGTTTGAAAGCAGGCCGGTTTTTTGCAAAATTTTTGCTCCCTGGCCACGCTTTTAACCCTTTTTTTGCCCACAAAATTTTTTACATTTTTACCCAAAAATTACGGCCCCCCGGTTTTCTTTTTTCAAAGAACTGCCCCCCACCGCCGAAATACTGATTTTAAAAAGGCCAAAAGCTCCGGGCCAAATGATTTACTACCCGCCCCCCGCTGTCCCCCCGCCGAGCCCCTAAGGGGCCCCCTACTTTTTCCTTTGGGCCAGCCCCAAGCGGGTTTTTCTACCCCGTGCCCCGTGGGCTCCCACCCACCCTTTCTGCTACCCTTCTGACTCACTGCCACAAACCCACTTGCGGCTGCGCCCTTTCCTGACCGCAAGCTAAAGCCCCTTCTCCTGACGATGATGGGAAACCCTTTGCTTCACCCGGCTCCCAAGTTCGGTCGGCTACACACATCAACTATTTGTGGGTTTTAAAACGTTAAATACTGTCCAAAATTTTACCCGGGTTTGGGAAGCCGAGGCTGACCTCTCCCCCACAGACCCCACCATGCCCTCTCCACATCTAAAACTTTGCCGCCTACTGCCCAAAAAAGCTGGGGATATTTGGGCCCCCTTTTTTTTCGGCCCGCCAAGGAATGCTGAATGCCCCCCCAAATTGTCTTATTCCCCAAAATAGGGGGCGTGAGCCCAACCACATAGTTTGATCCCGGCTGAGGGGAAATGGATGGGACAGAGGGGGGCTGAGGACAGTGAGGCCGCTGAACCCCCCCCCCCGCTCCCCCGGGCCATTCCAAATAAGTGTTGTGTCTGAGGTTTTCCCCCCCACTCTTGGCTGGGTTGTCAGATTTTCACGGGAGGAAAAGGGGACCTTGTAACCAAAACAAGAACCCTTGGGGGGCTGAACCCAAAACACGGCCCGCTAAAATGACAGCGGCAGTTGTGGGCCCCACCGGGGTGACCCCGCTTTCGACGTTTCCCCCCCTGTTTCTGGGACCTGGGCCCCCTTTTAGAAAGTTTGTGGCCCCTGCCATCGGGATTGCGAGCCGGCCCCCTCTCTGTCTGACATACTGTTTTTTTTAAAAAGTACAGACATTTTTTTGGGAATGGGGGGGGGGGAATTTTCTTTTATATGAAAAAATATACACCCTTTTTTTTGGAAATCCAAATGAACCCCTAACAAATTGGGTAACCCTTTGGGTAAAAATTCGCTCCACAAAAGTTGGCCAAAAAATTAAAATATTGGTAATGGGGGTTTTTGTTTACCAAAAACAAAAAAAAAATGTTTTGTTTTAAAATTTTTTAAATGTTTAAAAACACCAAAAAAGGGTTAAATTAAAAATTCGCTTGTGAATTTTGGGTACAAAAAAAATGTATAAATTTTTGGTGTTGAAAAAGAAAGGTTTTATTTTTGGGCAGCACAGCAGAAAACAACGCATAATTTAAACCCCCGGATGTAAATTGCGCAATAAAATTGAGCCACCACAAACTAAATAGCTTTGGGAGCGTGTTTTCAATGGTTTTTTTTCTACCCTCAAACAAGGAGATTAAAATTTAATTAACCTTTTCTTGGGGAATTAGGCACCAAAAAAATATATATAATTTGGCCCTTTAAAAAGAGGTTTATTTTTTTTTCGCACAACCAAAAACAACGCTTAATTAACCCCTTGGGTGTAAAATTGCGCTTTGAAATTTTAGCCACCACAAACTAGTTGCTTTTTAACGTTTTTTCAATGGGGTATTTCTTTCGCCCAAAAAACAAGAGATAAAATTTTAATTAACCTTTTTCTTGTGGGGAATTTTGGGCCCACAAAAAAAAAATTAATTTTTATATTTGGCGTTTAAAAAGCGGGTTTTTTTTTTGGGCAGCCAACCAGCAAAAAAGGGTTAAATTTGCCCCTGGATGTAAATTGGCGCAAAAAGAATTGGCCACCACAAACTAGTAGCTTTGTAGCGTGTTTTTCAATGGTGTATTTTTTACGCCCAACCCCAACCCCCCCAAAAAAAAGGGTTTTAATTAACCTTTGTTTTTGGGGAAATTTGGCTACCAAAAAAAAAATTTTAAAATTTGGGGGTTTAAAAAAGCGGTTTATTTTTGTCCCCGCACAGCAGCAAAAAAGGGTTAAATTTAACCCCCGGATTTTAAAATTTCGCAATAGAATTTTGCAGCCAAAAAAAGAAGTGTATTTGTATTGTTAAAAAATGGGTTTCTTTAAATGAATTAAAAACAGGAAAATTTGGGTTTTAAAATCCACTTGGATATTTTAAGGGGAAAAATTTTCAGCTGCAGTGGACGCCCCACGGGGTTTCAATCCAAAACCCCAAAAAAAACAGAAAAAAAACATTCAAAACAGTCTCTGGAAGGGGCAAGCCCGAGAAACCCCACAAAAAAACGCTGGGGTAAAAAAACAGTTCTTCAGAAAAACCGTATCACCCCCCCAGCAGCAAACCTTCCCTGTTTAAGGGACAGTGAGAGGGGTGTGAGCTTCCCCCCGGCGCGATGGCTTTTATATATTTCGGTGACGTCACAAAAATCCCCCCGGGCTTGAATTTGGGTTTATCTCTGCACATGTCATGGGGTTTGGGGGCCCTTCCCTTTTTCCCTCCCCGAGTGCTTTTTTCCCCATGTTTAAAGGGCCCTGTGCTCGCAGGGTTTTATTTAAAAGAAAAGCCCCACTTCCCTTTACCCGAAGACCCCAAAGTTCGACCCTTTTGTTTTGAAACCCAAGTTTTCCTTCCCGAAATTTTTAAAACCGGGAATTTCCCCTTCGGGTTTGAAATTAGATTTGGCCCCTCTCTAGCAGGGCCCGTACATGTTTTTTAATTTGGTTATGAACTAAACAACCCATTTAAACCTTTAAGGGCCCTTTACTTAAAAATGGGCCAAACTTTTAGGAAGAAGGGGCTCCAACAATTCTATGCCAAAGCTATGCCACTTTTTTGCACACCCCATTTGGGCTCTTCTGAAAAGGGGGCTTAGCCCCGTTAAAATGCAGAAGATCCCATTCTTAAATTAAAATTTGGGCAAAACTACAGTACCAAGCATAGTCAAAACTATATGTTCAGCTTGAGCCCCCAGCCATTTCATTCTAGATTCAGGGACCCACCAAATATAAAAAAGCTTTAAAAATTCAAAATTTCCCCAAAATCCCCACTCAAGAAAATTTTTAAAAATTTGCCTATCTTACTTTACACAATTATTAGAAAAAAAAACCCAAAAACAAATTTAGACTGGGGATTGAAAATTAACCATTGGGTTTGGGTTTTTTTAAAAAATGGTTAAATTTGATTTCAGACACATTGGGGGCATTATTAAACCCCAAGGGATTTGTTTCCCTTGCCCCCAAGGGAGTGATAACAGGAAAAAGGTTCTTCAGAATTTTTTAACAGGGGTTTTTTTTTTTTTTTTTCAAAAAATTGCCCGATAATAGGGGGTTTTATTTTCTGTTTTGAGTTGTAAAATTTTTGGGGTTTTGGGTTTACATATTTACTGGAGGCTCCTTTTGGAACCTCCATTGCATGTTCTGTGCTCTATCAAATAATTTTTTTGAACAGTTTACACCAAAAACTGACATAAATGACAATGTAATCTGGACTTATTTTATTAGTTATTTTACCTTCTTTTAAAAAAAACCAAAAAACATATCTAAGTCCCTCTGCACTAAATTTTTTACAAAAAAAACTGATTTTTAATTTTTTCTTTTTAAAAATATTTTTTAGGGGAACAAATTCCCTAATCAAGAAAGGGTCTTATTAAAAAGAAATTTAATCAAGTTTCCTGAGTAGATTTACACTCTAAACATCCAAGCATAATCACAATAACATTTCAATCAATTTCTGCGAATGTCAGACAGTGACAGCAACTGATACATTTAGATCACTAAAGCTGAGATCTAAGGATGGCGAAAGAAATAGCTTTGTCTCTGCAAATCTTTTGGAACGGAAATAGAAATGACAAGGTCACATACACCAGTAAAACTGTTTCCAGAAAATGATTAAAACGTAAAGGTTAGCAAGACAGCAATGTTCCCCCATCCGCTATAAAATTTTTTAGAAAAAGGGGAAAAAAAGCCTTTTTTGGGTTTTCTTTAAACATCAACCCAGTTTTTGGATGTTATGGGGGGTTGGGGTTTTTACCCCAAACATATAAAATTTCCAAGTAAACAAAATTTTTTGATTTCTATGAAAATTTATTTTTCTTTGGGTAAAACTTATTTAAGAATAGCATTCAGGCAGGAGGTAGGTTTGGGCCATTAATCAATTAATTTGATTTAAAAAAGGGGGAACTTTAAAAGTTTTTAACTGCTCATTATTCCCCTATTAGGTGATGATTTAAAAAAAGGGAAAAAAACCCAAAAATTCCAAACTTTAAAACCTACTTTTTTTTTTTTTTTTTCCCCCAGGCAGAGCCTTGGGGCCCGGTGCTCCCGGGCAAAGAAATCCACCTTTTAGGGCTTTGGGCCCCAGAATTCCCTGTTTTCCCTAAAATTTCCCTAAGAGACTGCTGGGGCCCCGTGAATAGCTATTTGGGTCAAGTGAGAAAAAGAAAAGGTGACTTTTATCTTTTAAGATGGCCACGGGGCCAAAAAACCCTCCCGGTTTACAAGTTACCTTTTTTTGTTTTGTTTTTTTCCCAATTTTTAATCATCCTCTAATGACTAGCTAATATTTAAAACAGTTGGAACACCCCTTTAATTCACTATTCTAGATTTGCCTAGACATATAAAATTTTGATAAGCCTGGGCCCTATAGCCAAAAACCCCTTTTTCAAAAAAATGTATGGAAAAAAATTTTGGAAGGATCCTGGAGCGCCCCTTTAGGAGGGTACTGTGAGTGCTAGCGTTTTCCCCGTTTTCCCCAAAATAAGGCAAATGTCTTATAAAAATTTTTGGGTCCAAAAGGGTCCCTAGGTCTTATTTTTTGAGGAGATGTCTAATTTTTTTTCCCCCAAAAAAAAATTCCCAATTTTTTGTTGAAAGAAAATCAAAAATTTTTTAAATACTGTAGTCCGGGAAAAACAAAACATCAGGGTAATCGCCCAAAAGAATTCCCCTCAAAAAAATTTTTTGGGGACTCTATTTTTATTACAAACCCAAAAAATGGTTTTCATTTTTTCGATCCCGGTATTCATACAAAAAGCATCATTTATTTTAAAGGGAAATCAGTCCAGAAACTTTTGGAACATCAAAAACCCCTCCAAAAACCCCGAATTTTAAGGGGAAATTTTTTGTTTACTTAAATTTATTTTTAAGAATCATTTGGGCCCCCAAATTTTTTCACATTTCTTTTGTAAAAACAATTTCCCTTTAAAAGAGGGACCTGTTTTTCCCGGTAGCCCCCCCACAAAAGGTTTAAAACCTACTAAATGATCTGTAATGCCCAAAGTATGGCGGGGGATGGAAACTGTAGCAATGATGCCCTAGGGCTTTTTTTCCCGGGGAGGCCTTTAGTAAATAGTATTTTTTTAAAAATTTTAAAATTTCATAGTCTTAAATTTTAAGGGATGTCTTATTTTCTGGGAAATGGCTGGCACCTGATATTAGACTGCAGATAACCCCAATCCCAGCTATTAAACTACAATTTATTTCCCTGGGAGAAAGAAACCCGGCATCTACGCCAAATATACAGAAGGGGAGTCTCTAAAGCTCCCCGTGAATTTTGGCCAAAGTCTACCCCGGTTTTCCCCCCCCCCTGGCAGTCAAAGGGCCAAAAAAAGAAAGACTCCAGGCTTGTCTTCTTGTGGTCCTTTCACACGAAAGAGTAAAATTTAAATGCCGCATCCACAATGGTTCTGCTGTTGAAATCCACATCATCAAGTATTTTTTGTAAAAATGTTTCCCATTGCTTTTGGTTAGGGCAATTTTTTTCAGGGTTTGGGTTTTCGTCAGAAAGAGGGCCAATTCATGCCTGGACACAGATCAACGTTAAAATCCACATGAAATAGCCATACATATGTTTTGGGTGCTTATTGCATGAGTATTTTAGCCATCCCTTTGACATCAATAGTAAATTTCCCAAAAGTTTTTTTTTTGCATGGACTACCAACCCAAAGAATTGAAACCCTATTCAATTTTTTTTTTTTTAAAGTTTTTAAAAACTTTCTTTAAAAATTTTTAAAAAACCTCAAACCAAAAAAATGTGTGTCAAATTAACTACAATGCCTATTTTCTATTAAGGTCAATGGCAATTCTTTTATTTCAGTTTACAACAAGAATTTCAAGGCAGAATTCGTGTGGAACGCAAGCACTCTTACAGAGGTATTTTTCATCTCTGATTCTGACACGGTTTAGCTTTGTGCAGGATTCGATGAGGATCCACTGAAAAGAATGAACATTTTAAATCCGTGGTGTGGAAAAGCTGCGCTGCAGTTCACTGTGTATAATGTGGTCTGACCATACATATGAATGGCCATCAGTTTGCACAAGAATTTTGACAAGGAGATCAAACTGGAATCCGCATTGAAGTCCTTGTTAAAATCTGTCATGTGAACACATCTTAAAATGATTTATAACTTGTGAAATTTAAAAAGTGAGTAGAAAAGTAGGTATGGTCTCCAAGGAGATGTTCTTTTGGGCAGATTATGCAAGTTCAGGAAAGATGCATACATTTGATTTATAAATATGACATAGGTCTAAATCCTCCAAAATCCCATCAACTATCTCCATTGCTTAAAGGGGTTGTCTTACCACGCTATTTCAGAGCCAAAAGCAGCTTTCATTCATGCATCCTGTCTCCTCCTGATCAGAATGTGGGTGATTAGCATATCAGCTCTGTACTCAAAGGTCTGCTAATTACTGTGACATGAGAGCAGGAGATGTTTATCTAAAGTCCAGAGAAGCTTCAGAGCTAAATTAAACAAAAATAAATAGTCTCCTTTGTTAGTGAGATCAGATAACACTCAAACTCTCAAGCTAATGACAGTTCTGCATGACAACCTGTGTGGTGACCTCATCCCTGCTCTCAGATAAGAAAAACAGCAGGGAGAGCAGGGCAGAACAGGTCAGTAACCTAGAGAAACCTGAGTGCACTCAGAGCTGATAAAATCACTTTTATCTCCTCAACAAAGAAAAATAAACAAAGCAATAAAATTGGAAGAAAACTTCATTTACTGTTCCCTACATGATGAAAGCTAATCTTTGTAGCATAAAATAGTGATTACTAAACTAATATTCACCTACTAGTTGGTTAAGGTGGTTCAATAGATGCAGAGCATACATTTCTGTCAAATCCATTATTTAAGCTATTATACCCTTGTAAAGTGAGAAAAATTAACCCCCAATTTCCCTTTGAAGACACAAGTGTAAAGTACCTTTGCATCTTTCCACTATTTTATTTTATTTCATTTTAAGTGAAGGATTAGCTACATATCTTTTTTTTTCTGCCACTTTGGCTAGCTGTCTACTTCACTGTATCAGATCCTCATTAACCTACTATGATGTATTGTTTTCTTACAGACAATCCCATGATGAATGTCTTTGAGGGGCCCCAAGTGATATCAGAAGTAGATGTGCTATTATTTATCCATCCATTCCCTGCTCAAAATCTATTTGAACTAAAATAGGGCTAAGTCTACAAAGCCTATCTCGAGATATCAGGTCTATAAAATACCAGTTAGAGGGGGAGAGTGATCCAAAATGGCCGTTAGCCCATCAGAGACCCTCTGTAGTTTGGATGCCAATTAATCAGAATTATAAAGATGGTGATAGGGGATAATGATCATAAGGCTTTAGAATGACAAGAAAACTGTTTTTCCATCTGGATTTCTCTCTCTCCAGATGTCCAGCCAACCTAATTCGTAATGGTTTTATGAAAGATTGAATGGGTTTATTTCTCATTATAGCATTTTGTCTGAAATAATCGAGTTCCTCATTCATGATCATATTAAAATGGATTATAAGTACGGGGCACTCTAGTTTTTTTTTAACATGGGCAGATAATTATTATATAGGAGTATAGTGATAGCCACAAGATTAAAGGTTATCTTTAAAGCTACCATATAAAAAATATACCTCCCCTCTGGGTCTATTTCAGCCTTATAGACATGGATTTCAAATTTATGATGTATAAAATAGTTTGTATTGAGACCTGCTGTTAGGTAGAGGTGAATCTACTGGTTGCATATGGAATTGGTAAATGACTTCACTGAGGAGCAGTGTACAAGAACCCCTTCCCAGTCTTCACCCTTAATCCCCGTTACAAAGATCTGGTCTTCAAACACGTCTTTGCACTTGGTGTAGCCTCCAGTAGCTACAGACACTCTCAGATGCAGCACAGACAACAAACATGGCCAGACAGGTAGAGTGCAGTCATCACAGCATACAGGCTAGATGTGAGGGCAAGCAAAGTATGGATGTCATGAAAATCAGACCAAAGGCATAAGGCAAGAGGGGTAGTCACAAACCAATGCAGGTTAGGACCAAGGAATAATAAAGTAGAAATGCTGTAGTAGCGCATTAACCAGTAGGAACCTATGGCTCGGGCAAAGGGTAAAATAGAAGGGTCCCCTTAAATAAAACATGGAGTAAAGGCATAGTTGGAGACAGAAATTACTAGTGCACATTGACCATTGAAATAACTATCACATCACATGATACTGATGGCAGTAAAACCACTATAGGAGATGGGGAGGGTCGTCAGCAACCAAAGCTGTAGGTCACTGCGTGACCTAACTTATCGCTCTTGAAAATATAAAGGAGAGTGAAATGACTATGACATCAGAGTCCCTAGAATTTTCTTTAGTAAAGTGGGTCTCTTGAAAACACATGTTTTGATCACATGAAATATGGCGTATAATTTTAGTTTAATTCATGCCACTCCTATATTAACCACTTTTTCTTTTTTCCTAAAGACTAAACAAAAAAAAAATAGAATTGTCCCTCTCTTGTCCCCCTGTACTTTAATTCTAACTATAATTACTCTCTAGTACTGTACATACATTATTTACAGTAGCTCCTAGCCAACTCACCGGTCCTTCAAAAAACTGTGAAATTTTGACTTATATTTCTGTTTTGCTGGAAACTGATTTTTGGCCCTTTTTTTCTTTTTTTTAACCCTCCATAATTATTGTTTCTGATTATTGGTAGCCACAGGTTAAGCAGGATACACTTTAACCTGGGAGTCAGAGGCATAATTTGAAGCTCCAGGGCCCTAGCGCATAAAGTGAAATGAGCCCCATGGCTACCATGTTGCACTTACAAAGCTGGCATCTCCTGGCATGTGGCAGGAGGGCTTTTGGGCCCCCTCAGGCTGCAGGGCTGGTAGCGACTGCTACCTCTGCACCCACTGCACCCACTATAGCTACGCCCTTGCTGGGAGTCCAAATATAACTGGGTGAGCTATGCTCGACTATATTCAGAACTCTCATAGAAAAATGGGAAGTACTGCTGCAAGCGTCGCCCTCCTCATTCTCACACATGGTCTATTCATAGCTAGCTACGAGACGACGTGTAAAGTGGATATTCCTCTATGGGAACACCCCTTTAAGAAAGAGTGTTAAAACCAAGAGCTGCCATTAGCCATTCTCTGCATAATTCCTGAGCCTTTTTCCTTTGCTACTTCCAGGAAACCAGAACTTTTTGTATGAAATCTTTTCTAAACTTGGATGACTTTTTAAATGTATGCTTTTTTTCCCCAAAATTAGGTCTTGGATTCCTCTAGCTTTATAATCCAACTCCTAAATAATGTTCCTAGTGTGATCAGTATGAGCCCTACTTTTTTAAATATATGCTGTGATCAGTTATCTCTGATTTAACCCCTTAATCCTGAGAATATAAACCACAGGTATCTTCCATGCGTTTAATAAAGCTCAAATTTTCAGTATCACATTTGTCAGTTGCGCCCTGCTCATTAACCCATATAAAATGAGCCTTCCATGTTCTATGGAGCTTTCTTCCTTAATACTTTTTCAATCGCAATTTTTTCCTTATCAATGGTAGGTGACAGGTTAAAAAATGTATTAGTCTTCTCTGTTATGGAATTTTTTTACTTGGTCTGTCTAAAGGCCACTCAGCCTGTATCCCTCATGACACAATTTCCTTCATTTAAGAGCCATACTAATGCTGTGAAAACCCTCATACCTCTATTCTGAAATATTACCCAACAAACTGATAGGACATAGACAGTGATTTGATGTATTTCTGCAGGGAATCAGTTAAAAATGATGAAATAAAGGAAAATATCCAGCAATTCCCAAGCACGGCAGAGGATGTCATAAGAAGACTAGTTTAAATTCATACAGCAGCTGTGACAGGAAACAACCTGTCAAGTGGTGTAGCTACAGGAGTCACAGTGGTCACACTTGCTACTGGGACCCCAAAGCCAGGGGTAGGAG
Organism: Phyllomedusa bahiana; assembly: GCA_025379985.1. Lineage (NCBI taxonomy): Eukaryota > Metazoa > Chordata > Amphibia > Anura > Hylidae > Phyllomedusa > Phyllomedusa bahiana. The sequence goes on from JAODAL010007143.1 coordinate 41,689, forward strand.
GGCACAGGTCCCCCTCACCACACAGCTGCAGCTTCACTGCTGAGTCACATAGACGATGCGATTGGCCAGCAATCCTGGGGCCAGGGCGCTTAGGGGGCACTAAATCCCTGGGCACCCCAACATTGCAATCACAGGGTGCCAATGCTTGCTATGGTTTCTGGTGGCCTCAGGGCCTGCTATGTCCAGAAGCCTGTTAGGCCCTGCCACAGACGTGATCTAATAGAGCAATATATTATTGTATTATAAAAGCAATCGCATAATCTAGTCCATAGTGGGATAAGAAAAAAACTGTCATTTCTTTCCATTTCGAGACACTAAAAACAGAAAGGAACTACCTGCCACTGATTTCAATGGGTTTTCAAAATCATCAGTTCAGCTGTGCTCTGTTTCATTAGAAATGCGTTTTTTTATGGTAAAAATAGTGTAGGCTGCTGATTGATTTTTGGCAGAAAGGAGCATCCTTTTTTTTTTTTACTTCAATGTGAAACAGATATAAATGGATGGTTATCCGTTTGTATCCGTTCTCCTGTCTGTTTAAATGATCAGTTTTTAATTTCTGTACATGTGCAGAAATATCAGACCTAAAAAAAAAAAAAAAAAAAATGAAACCCATTTTAAAGTGCTGAAAAACTGATTTTTCGTATATAAGGTTAGGTTTGCATATGCGTCGGAGGTTCCGTTTGGTACGTCTGCCACAGGAGTCAAAACGGATACCAGGGAATCCGCTTCACAACAGACACCCAGGGAGCCTGACGGACCCTATTGATTACAATTGGTCTGTCAGGATTTTGCCTTGGTGTCTGTCACTGAGATAAAATAGCGCAGGTTGCAGGTATGGATAAAAGCCTCCAAGCACTCACTCAGAGATGCTAGCAGTGGCAGAGTGGCCACACTGCTATATATCAATTATCAGGCGGTTTTAACTACACTGATGTTAGGGTCAGGATCACAGAATGCATGTCTGCTCACACATCCTCTAGTTCTGGTCACCATGGGTAACTCACTAAAAATACACTCATAGACAATATTAGAGGAAATAATTTCTTTTACTTCATCATAAAAGGGCTTTCTTTATTTAGAGACCAGTAAAATGGTAGAATTTATAGAGAAAATATACTGAGAAATATTGTTCATTAAAGTTTGTGGGAAGTGTTGGAACACAGCGACATCTGAGAGACCAGAGAACCAGGGAATTCGCCAAACCTCAAGCTATAATAAGATGGTTCTGCTTATTCCATCCCAATCTGTGCTGCAAAGCTGTCAAGTAGGCTGCAGAAAATAGGAACTGACAACCTATTGTATCTGCTTTAATGGCCAGTATTTTATTATTGGATCAGCATATAAAAAAATATCAAAAAGGTGAAAGAAAATATGTTGATGTCATTTAAAGTGGTTCTGTCTGCTGAATATGCCGCTGTGTGTAAAGACAACTACTGGTCTTTAGTTCTTGAAGCCAAAATTGCACAAAAATGTATTTATTTCACCTTTCTCTTCTGCTTTGGATGTTGAAAATCAGCTATAATGAATGTGGGATAATAGATAAAACTACAGTAGATGGACTTTTTTCAGCATCACTTTGCTATCTGTGCACACTGTAAATGGATCTGATGTAGGCTTAAAAAACCTGATAAATAAAATGCACTCTCTGAATCCTGGCCACTTACTCTGACACATTCATTGGAACAGTGGCACAGCGGCATCATATACAGTAAATGGCATTTGACTCATGCACCAGGTTTTCACAGTATTTCATATAGAAAACTTTTATAATGCTTCAAGATTTTGTCATGAGCCTTTTGTTTTTGATGCATATTTGATAAGTAAAGGTCACTGACATTTTGCAGTTTGGGTGACCTTTGACAGAAGACTAGTGAAGACATGGGAAAGCTTTCTCTGAATTTTTCCATTACTGTACTTAAAACAGTGCAACACTTCATAGCAGTTGCAGTTCTCAATAGACGCACTAAAACTTTATGGATATTTTCCACACAATATAGTGCAGTCTCTTAAACGTTACAAACAAACAATATAAACAGGGCAGTTTAACATGATCAGGGTTTAGCTTTCTATCTCCCTAGGTGTAAACACTATACTGGTCACTCAACAATGGTACCTGACTTAACCAAGCATTCCCAAAACCCAGCAATTCCTTTGGTACTAACTATGGGGCCAACAGTGCATTTCAATTGCATCACATGTGTGGCCACCCATACAATGTAACCATACCAATGCAACCCTACCTCTATGGCTAAACCTTAACAGACCAGGTCACCAAAGATCGTTTGTTAGCTCACTTTTCTTCATTATATGTGCAACAAAACCGTGATGTGGTGGAGTAGCCATGTTCCAAACCAGTTCCAAGAACCCACTAACTCACTTGCTTGCTCCTCTCAATATTATAAAAACCTCTTACTAGCTTTACCTCCTGCAATGTTCGATCTTCTAGCCCCTGTTAGGTTCAACTTGGTCGTAGCCCCTTCAAGTCTTCTTTGGCAGCTGTCTCCCATAAGAACAGGCTCGGATTGGTCCACATGGGAGAGGGAAAACTCTCTGTGGGTGCCTAGGCTTGGTGGATCACTGAGAATAGTAGGCCTGGGTCTGCTTTTCAGGGAGACAGGCAGATGAAGAGATGCAGAAAGTAAGAGGCAAAGTGCAAGAATCAACTCTGCTGCTGGGCCTCTAGAATCAACTTCATTGGTGGGCCCCAGTTAATCCAGTCCGACACTGGATTTTTTTGTCTAGCTTGTCTAAGGCTTGCATTAGCCAACCTACAAGAGAACAGAACATCTATACAGTGCAATACAAGATATATACACTACAGTGATGTGAAAAAGTATTTGCCCCTCTGCATGATATAATCTTGATATTTGTCACACTTAAATGTTTCAGATTATTATTAAAGGAAAAAGTAATCAAAACCTACAGTGTCCTGTGTGAAAAATAAAAATAAAAATATAAATTAACTGTGTTTTCTCACATCTTTGGGAAGCTGAGTTCAATTTCCCTAGGCTCACCGAGGTCTGATTACTGCCGCACCTGTTCTCAAGCAAGAAAGCTGGAAAATAGGACTTGCCTCACAGGGTGAAGTAGATCGAAAGATCGTCAGAAGCTAGGCATTATGGGGAGGCCCAAAGAAATTCAGGAACAAATGAGAAGCAAAGTCATGGAGATCTATCAGTCTAGAAAAGGTTATAAAGCCATCTCTAAAATGTTGGGACTCAAGAGAACCAGGAGTGGCCGGCATCCAAAATTACCCCAAGAGCACAGCGAAGACTACAAGAGGTCACAAATGACCCCACACAATACAAAAACCACTGCTGAGCAAAAAGAACATAAAGGCTCATCTGAGTTTTGCCAGAAAACATCTTGATGATCCCCAAGACTTTTGGCAGAAGGTTCTGTGGACTAATGTGACAAAAGTGGAACTTTTTGTAAGGTGTACGTCGTATTACATCTGGCGTAGAAGCAACACAGCATTTCAGAAAAATAACATCAAACCAACAGAAAAACATTGTGGTGGCAGTAGTGGGTCTTCAGCTATCTTGCTGCTTTTGGACCTAGAAGACTTGCTATGATAAATGGAACCATGAATTCTGCAGTCTTCCAAGAAATCCTGAAGGAGAATGAAAGGTCATCTGTTCTTGACCTCAAGCTGAAGCGCACTTGGGTTATCCAGCAGGACAATGATACAAAACACATAGCAAGTCCACCTCTGAAAAAAAGGAAAGCAACATGAAGACTTTGAAGTAGCCTAGTCAAAGTCTTGACCTTAATCCAATTAAGATACTGTGGCATGACATTAAAAAAAGCAGTTCATGCTTGAAAACCCTCCTATGCATGTGAATTATAACAATTCTGCAAAGATGAGTGGGCCAGTTATTCAAAAGATTGATTGCAGTTGTTGCTGCTAAGGGTGGCCCAACCAATTATTAGGTTTAGGAGGCAATTACATTTTCACACAGGGCTCTGTTAGTTTTTTGATTACTTTTTCACTTAATATGAAGGGCCTTCATTTAAAAACTGCATATTGTTTCACATTGTGTTACATTTGTCTATTATTTAATTTGTTAGGCTGATCTTTAAAAATTTAAGAGAAAAAAATCCATAAAGATTAGAAAATCAGGAGGGGGCAGATACTTTTTCTCTGCAATGATACATCGGCAATAAACATCAGCAATGTTTCAATCCATATCTGTTCATTTCAAGAAACAGGGAATAGTTAAAAGGATATAGATGCAATATAGGCTGCAGAGGGATGGTTCACCTTTTACCCCGTTACAAAATGCTGGTTGTGGTTTTTATTCATACTTTATAGTTTTACTGTTTAATTAGAGCTAGAAAGCTAATCATGATGAAATCTACTTGTTCGGTTAACATATTGATTAAAAGACGCTATAAAAAAATGGGTTGCTACTTGTACAACAGTAGTTTAGAGTCAAGAAGTAAGAGTAAGAAATTAAACTAATTATTGTAAATATGTGAGGAAAGTGAAATTTCAATAATGGTTGCAGCTGTAACTTAATAGTATGGATTATTCTTTTCTTGTATATGACTTTTAGCTGTAAGTACAGTGTCATTTCTCGTAAGTGTTTTCTAATTGCTATAATGATTACGTTGTTTCATGTTCTTGCCGTGCATTACTCAGACTGATACATTACCTGTGCTGACATCTCAGTGAATCTTATTAGAATATTCCCAGCATGTTCTTGGTCCATCTGCCCTTGTTCTTTGTAAAGAGTCTATATTCACAGAGAAGAGGACATTTTTTAGAGGTCAATTGGATGATCATTTCATCAGTATGGAATAAATGGTTTCTCCTTGAATATTTTCCGTAAAGGCTATTTTGTCCATTTGCATTCTTTTTTCAATTTTAATGGAAAATATAGCTTTTAGTATCTTTTTATGAAAGTTATGAATTTTTATGAAATAATTTGAGGTATCTCAGATACTGGAACCTTTAGTCCAACAGCTGGTTTGGAACTAACTGGGACACAGAATCAAACCGATCTTCTGTTTCTTCACTCTCTTGAGTGTATGGTCACATCCCATAGGGTATGCACCAATTGATGCCAGACAGAAAGCAATGGTACAGATGAGCAGGGCCATCTTAGCAGCATTATGGATCATTGGGTAAAGCAGTGCACTGGACCTTGCTGAAGAACATGACATCAAATCAAGTCACCGCTCAAACCACCCTCATTCAAACCACCCTCAAGCATACCCAGTCATGCATGGTTTCCTCCAGCAGACCTGTGCCAAGACAGTTGTTGTTTTCAATTCGAAGAGAAGGTAGCTTGGAGCCTCATGCCCTGGAAAGTATTGAGTCCTGGAAAGGCACTGAGAGAGGTGAGATTGTTTATATAAAGTAGGGACTAATCTCAAATGAGGCCACTTTGCTATTTGTGGATGGACCCTCCCAGCTTTGTTTAAAAATGTGCACTAAGAGCCTTAGATTTTTATATACAGTGGGGGAACAAATATTTAGCCTGCCACCAATAGTACAAGTTCTCCCACTTAAAAAGATGAAAGAGGCCTGTAATTGACATCATAGGTAGACCTCAACTATTAGAGACAAAAGGCCACATGTATAACAAAAACTTTCTAGGACATAAAAATTCACTGTGTTGTCTCATTAGTAACCATTCAGAGCGCCCCTCTCATTTTTCCAGAGCACTATATGAAATGAAAGGGGCACCCTGATTGGTTGTTAGGGGCAACACAGTGAGTTTTAGTCACTAAAAAACCTAGTCAGTTTTCATACATGTGGCTCAAAATGAGGGAAAACCCAAAACCAGAAGATAAAATAACATGGTCTGATTTGAAGAATTATATTTGCAAAATTATGGTGGTGAAATAATAAGTCTTTGGTACAAAAACAAAAGTTCATCTCAATACTTTGTTATATATCCTTTATTGGCAATGAGGTCAAAACTTTTTCTGTAGGCTTACCAAGGTTGCACACACTGTTGCTGGTTTGGGTTGTCCCTTTCCCGCCATGCAGACTCTCCTCGTAGAGCAGTGATGTTTTGTGCTATCGTTGGCGAGCATGGACTTTTTAACTCCCTCCAAGGTTTTCTATGGGTGTTGAGATTTGGAGACTGGCCTAGGGCCCAACTCCACGGACCTTGAAAAATGCTTCTTACAAAGCCACTCTTCGTTTCCTGGCGGGTATGCTTGGATCTCATGTGATGTGAAAGGGACCGTGCCTGGTCTTCATCTTCAATGCCCCTTGCTGATTAGTTAGAACGGAGGTTTGCACTCAAAATATCTATGATACATGGCACCTTTCATTATTTCATGTACAGGATCAGTCATTTCTGGTCCCTTTGCAGGAGAAACAGCCACAAAAGTATATGTTGCCACCCATGCTTCACAATAAAGTATGGTGTTCGTTGAATGCAACTTAGCATTCTCTCCTCCTCCAAACAACAGCGTATCTGTGTTTCTACCTTAACATTTCTACTTTGGTTTAATCTGACCATTATGAAATTCTCAACCTATGTAGCATTACTGGATTTTTGCTCACCGTTTCATTGTATTCATTTACCCCCACGGGTGAGATCTTGCGTGGAGCCCCAGATCGAGGGAGATTATCGTGGTCTGTATGTCTTCCATTTTCTAATTATTGCTCCCACAGTTGATTTCATTCAACAATCAAAGCTCTTTGCCTATTGCAGAAATTCAGTATTCCAGCCTGTGCAGTGCTACAATTTTGTATTCTGGTGTCCTTCGACAGCTCTTGGTCCTCACCATAGTGGGAGGTTGGAGTGTGGATGTTTCGAGGTTGTGGACAGGTGTCTTTTATACTGATACTGATCAAAAGGTGCCATCAACTACACTAATGAGTGTAGACACAGAGGAGCCTCTTAATAAGAAGAAGGTTACAGAAATTCTTCGGCTTATTTGTAGTTGACAATACTTATTTTCCACCTTAATGTATTAATTTTGCAAAATAAATTCTTTCCAAATCAGACAATGTGATTTTCGGGATTTGATTTTCTTCATTTTGTTTCATAGTTGAGGTCTACCTATGATGTCAATTACAGGCCTCTCTCATCTTTTTAAGTGGGAGAACTTGCACACTTGGTGGCTGACTAAATGTTTTTTCCCACTGTATGTCATGGGCAGCAGAAATGAATTTAATTCAAATATTCAGGTTTTATCTGTCTCTTGGCATCTGCAGAGTGCTGTTGGTTCATATTTGTAAAACAGCGGAGGTCTCAGGGTCTATAAGTAGGTTTTCTTTTATAAAATAGCACATTTTATATAAATACATACAAATAGTATTATGAGGACATTTTCTTATGTTTGATTATATCTCTAAGGATGATTATCATTTTTAACTTAAATAACACCATTATACAAAAAAACAAATATTATTACCATACGTTCGGGGCTCATATGCTCATGAGGCACTTGGGCAACTGCATAGTGTGCTCAGTGGATAAGACAGCCTGCAAATGAGCATGTTGGGATAGCCAAGAGTCAGAAAGGTTGTCAAAGTTAAGTAGAATCAAAAGCGAATAGTTAAAACATACCAGAAGATGAAACTTAGATCAATATAAAAAAAAACTTACCAAGTTTAAATACAAACAGCATGGCAGAGGTAAAGGTCAGGATTTACCAAAAATTTGTAACCTAGATCAGGAAGACACACTCCCAGGAGATACTGCATACTTGAGATTCAAGTAAGGTCTAGAAGGCCATGATCACTCAAAGGGCTTGTTCACAGATTGGAAATTTCCACTGATTTTGATGCAGAATCTGTATGCATCCGACAACGAGGTCTTCATGAATAAGCGTCCTATTATAAAAAATTGTCACATAATCTCCAAAAAATTGGGAATCTCGCAAGAGAACAAAGAGTGACTTTGTTCACTATATTTACTATTTTGCCATAGGCAAACTTAAACTCTCATCAGTTCTCTATATATTAAACACTCTAAAAAACGTATCTTTATTTTATCCTAACTTTACCTCTATACACACTAGTTTAAAACCTGACTATATCCTATAATTTAACCATTTTTGCTTCTTGAAAGATGGGAATAACTCCTTTCTATCATCAAGTTGGTGGAACCCCACATATTAACAGGAGAGATTATCTCTATAGCAAATACTAGCTTTCGTAAGGGATCCCAAGCCAACTCTTTGGGCTGTCGTTCACTAATCGCCATAGACACAGAACAAATTTGGCCCTTTTGTGTCACCGTCTGCAGCATGGTGATCACTTGGAGACAGAGGTGGAGAGATCACTATTTAAAACGTCATGCCTGACCTCGCCGACATTGTTTCGCCAGCTAACCTGGCTTTATCAAGGCTTAGATGTCGATCCAAATGTGGTCTGAGCTCACTTCCTTTTATATCATGTTAGGTAAACACCCCAGACAGGGTGCTCCACCAATTTGGAAATCAGCGAGAATCCTCATAAAGCCCACTCACCCCTTCCACGCGTTGCTCCACTCATAACATGTCCTTGCTGAAGCTTGCCACCATAGCTCTCATGGAGCCAACACCTTCAGTCAAATTCGCCATCTCATAAACAGGCTGCGCCCCATTCTTACCGTACTGACCGTTGCCAATGCAACTGCACCAAACATAACAATCAGCCATGACATGTGATGGGTCTTCCATCTCATTCTCTCAATATTATTGCAACTTGCGTGACCTCACCTAGAATGAACTAAGCAGGACTAGGTAATCACTCATTACACCGCACCACTGCCATTCTTTGTCAATTCCATAAGCCCCTCATCTTCAATATCTAATATGAATATCTCATTGGGGAGATATATACTACACTGTACAATAACAACTGTCATTATTTTATTACATAAAGCTCTCTCATATGTATGTAATATGCATATTTCATTCCAATAGAGCTGCAGGCCCCATTAAATAATGTTTCCTCTGCATTGTTTGTTCAAGATATATTCATAAACTATTCTCTTTTCACATAGGAAATTCATACTCATTGTTAATAATTCTGTAAGGCCCTATGGCTAGCATTCACTCCCTCCCACATCTGACCTCACAAGTTCCCCCATTGAAGATTCTTTCCTAGGCTCACAGCTAGCCATTCAATCAACCCATCATCACAATGGGGATCATGTAAGAAACTCCCAGTATCCCTAAAATGCCCACCGCTTCCAGACTGCATCCAGCCTCGCACATAGACCGCGCCGCAAGCAGGAACAATAAATTCTACATACATTGTGTACATACATGAATAGTCCCTTGCAAAAGCACTATACCTGCATCCCTAATTTGTTAATAGATACCGTGGCCTCACGTGATGAATTATCTGTCATCATTACACAGGACCCAGGGACATTGAGGAAAATCGTAGAGGCCAAAAACTAGGCGGATGCGGGAGTGATGGTGAGAGTGGAGGGGGGAAGAGGCTGCGAGGGGAAGATGAAGGGAGGGGGAAAAAAAACCAAACAAAAAAATAAACAACAAAAAAAAAACATATATGAAACTCTGATGCTTTCATTAGTCATCTACTCAACTGTGCTATATCCCACTTGACAGTAACTTAATCTCATTATATCATGTTTCTTCAAAAAATTATTATATAGGGAGTATCGCAAGATCAGAATAAATGCCGAAATGAAAAGCCTTCGTTTAGGCCTTTAGGTTTCCAATGTATTGAGTCTGTGGTATCCATCTATGCCTCTTCCTGCAACACAACATAACATCCAAATCGCCCACTTTCTTTCCCTAGCTTTTTATCACACATTACACCCAAAATTTTAGCACCTCTATTTCGCCATTATCGTACTTCGAAGAATGGTCGTCATTGCTAGGGGAGTGCTCCACCGATAGTTCTAATAGTACTCAGATGTTTCGAGATCCCGTCGTCGAAAAACCTTACCTGTATGGTTATTCACACAACATAGATCTGGGGCAGGTCACATAGCCCATAATAAACCACCCCTCTGGTTTTACAATTGATGAATTGGTCTTATCTCAATTTCTCTTATCTATGGATTAACAAAATCTTTGTTTTCCATATGAATGAAGAAGGGGATGAACAGTTGCCACAGGGATATGAGCCTACCACCGGAGACTGCAACCATGTTTTTTGCCTCTCCCTACAAAATGCTATGTACAAATTCATCCTAAGATCTTCCTCTTCTATATGTGACACTAGTGGTATTAGATATCCCAAGGAGAATACTGGATCTGCCTTCAGAATGTGCCAATGTCTTCTAAGTATAGCTCTCAGTTTCATTAGCTCTATCATCAAAGGGTACCTATACAACGAATTCAAAATAGTTTTTTTTTTTTCTTTCCTTTTTACTGATAATAAATGTCCTCTGTCACTGGTTCAAAAGCACTATTAAACGCCTTCAACTCAAACATTTTTTTTGGGTAACCCCTCTGCTGAAAACGGTTGCATTTAACTTTATAACCTTCTTCATTGAAATCCTTAATGTAGAAACAATTTCTACGAGCCCTAAGAAATTGACCTATGGGATCCCTTTTTTGGTGAAGGGTATGCCAACTAGAGAAATGTAACAAAACTATTGGTAGCCGTATTTTTACCGAATATCTTTGTAGAATCTGCTTATTTTTCATCCACCATTATTTCAAGATCCAAAAAATTAATTTTCTACCTGGATGGAATTTCAATCGTGAATTTCTTCCCAATTTCATTATCATTAAGTCTAGATACAAAATACATGAATAATGTTTCACTATCATCCCAAAAAATCAAAATATCATCAATAAAGCGCCCAAATAACAATACGATCTGTGGAATATTTCAAGGTGATTCAGAAAAAACAATAGCATCCTCCCAACCACCTAATAATAGTTTATGGCCAAAAATTGTTATTGGCACAGACAGTTCCCATGGAGGCGCCCTTTTATCTGGTGATTAAAAGGTGCCATCAAACGAAAATTAGTTATGTTTCCAAAACACAAATCCCAATAGCTGTAAAAGAAAAATCATTGTGTCGTAAATTGTGTAAATATTACATACATTGGAGAAGAGGCTTTATGGGGGGGGGGGACAGTAACTATGACAGTGGTCTTTTGTACAGTGGAGTTTATATTCCACAATGAATTATTAGATATTGAAGGAGAAGGGGCTTATGGGAATTGAACAAGATGCAGTGTGCTGTGTAATGTGATACCTAGTCTGCCTTAGTTCATTATAGTAGTATAATGCTGAAACGTGGTTAGCCATAGAAGTAGTAGAAGAGTGTAGAAATCAGGCGATACCTTTCGTAGTAGGATCAACCAGCTGTTGGGTTGTAAGGTTACGGTACAAATAGTATTGCTCCAACAAGACGACCTTGGACAAACACAATCACTGGATCTGAGGAAAAATTTCTCCAATTGGAGATACAAATACCAAAAGTGTCGGACAAATTCAAGAATCAGCAAAAGCGGCCGCCATCAACAGAGACAGTCTGCCTCACGTACAAAGAGACCCAGAAGGACGAACCGAGTGCCCATTGTTGTAAACTAAACCCACAGCTGGAGATCCTACGAAAGTTTGCCAAGGACACTTCACCTGTGCTACATAGAGACAACAGACTCAAATGACAATATTACCCTGTCCAACCTTCCTCTCTCTTCGGCAACCACCAACCTGCGGGTTATTAATGTCCGGGAGCGCCCTGTAGGCCCCAACTGAAAAGCGGCAACCTTCACCCTGCAATGCAGAACAGGTCTAGAACCTGCCGGCACATCCACCAACACTGACAGGTGTCCTGTCCCACAGTCACAGGCAGTGTGCACAGAATTAGGGGGGACCATTTTCCATGCAAGCGTCTAGCAATGTGGTAATCGTATATGAGTATGTGTGTGCAATGTCCGAACCACAGGCCTCTATGTGGGGGAAAACCAGGGCAGAGACTCAGCCAGACGCCATGAACTCCCACAGATTCATAATAATTAACAGTTAGATATGATCTTCTGTGGCACAACACTTCCTCCAGAGTGGACCACTTGTATTCGAAGTCTGAGATTGTGGTTTTAATGGGAAAATTTAAGACGCAGAGGGAGAGGAAAGGATATGGGAATTTAAATATTAATGCAAAACATTTCAGACTCTGCACAAAATGGGTTAAACTATCCATGCTAATTTTATGTCAACTATATGTGAACTGTGATGGCCACCAAATTACACGTGATGGCTTGTGAGATATGACGGCAGGATTTTTACTGACCCCTCTGTATGCCTCACAGTTTCCAGATTGTTAATGTTTGACCTGTTGTTAAATGGACTTGTCTGCTTATATTGCATTTTGTTATGTTTTAAGACTTCTAAGATCCTTTGAAGGTCCATGTCTTGTGTGTACTAAAAAGCATGTGGAATTTTCAATTTATTTGTATATCTCATGTATGAAGAAGGGAGCTAGTTCTTCTCGAATGCTCACCATCAAATTTACTCAGTTAGCTCTAAAAGGTATCGCCTGATTTCTTCACTCTTCTTACTTTGTTCATTCTGGTGAGGCAAGCAGTTGCAATATATGAGTGTTAGAGAAGTGAGGATGGAAGCACCATCACAGTCAGGAGCTGAGTAGGTGTTTGTTGGTGCAGTGCATTGGAACGGGCAGTACGGTTAGATGGGGCGCAAGCCTGTTATGGTAGATGGCGAATTTGAATGAAGGTTGTTTGCTCATGAGAGCGCATGGTGGCAAGTCTTCAGCAGGACATGTTATGAGTGTGCTACGCGCCGGAAGGGGAGGCAGTGGGCTTTATGTGGGATTCTCTGATCGGGGCATCATTGGTGAGACCTGTATTGGGTGCTTAACCTAAACCAATGATATAAAAGGAAGTGAGCTCAGACCACAGGTGATCGGACCTCTAAGCCTTATAAAGCCAGGCTTAGATGGCGAAACATGTCGGCGAGGTCAGGCATGACGTTTTTAAATTCGTGATCTTCACCTCTGTCTACAAGTGTACCTGATGCAGACGGTGTCACACGGGGGCATTATTGGTTCTGTGTCTATGAGATATAGGGAACGCGTATGCCCATGTAGTTGGCTTGGGTCCCTTACTAATGCTCACTGTACTTTGCTAAGATTTAAGGCTTCCTTTAATAGGGTGGGGTTCCCAACCAGACTTGATGATAGAAAGGGAGTTATTTCCACTTTCAGAAGCAAAAAGGGTTTTATACTGAGATGAGGGTTAGAGATAAGGTTTTTAATTTAGTGTGTATAGAGGTTAAAGAGGTTTAGATATATTAAAAGTTACGTTTTAGTGGTTAATAGATAGAGAATGATAGAATTATGTTTTGCCTATGGCAACATAGTAAATATAGCTATTATAAAAAAAACACAAAATCCAGAACAAGGCCAAATGAGGCTGAGACAAGAAACAAGATACTTCAGCATGACACAACTAAACTGACAACAGACCGGACAGAACAATCCAACACAACAGAGCTATACAGAACCAATACTTCTATACTCTGCAATTAGACTGCCATTTTCAGCTGAGCTTTATAGAGTATGCTAATAAGCTGAGGTGCACCAGTTGATCAACAATGATCATGAACAGTTGCCATGCAACCATTCCAAACAAACACACACAATAGAGGACAGACATCATATGGAAACTCTATGGAAGCTGATTTAATAAGCAGGAGAGGATGAAATGGCAGGAGAGTTCCTGCCATTCATACCATTGGGGAAAAAAAATTAAGTAACATGAAACTTATTCTATAGTGATTGTATTGGATATAATCTACCAATTGGGGTCCACTTATTCAGGTAAGCTCTGCACAATGGATTCTGCATTGGTAGATAGGCTGGGCATTTGCCCTATTGAATGGGGCTAATCTCCAGTTATCATTATTATTATTATTACGCATTGCGTCTTTCGGGTCTATCTTTCGGATCCGTTCCAAGAACTGACATGTCAATTTTTGATCTGAAAGATGCAGCAGGAGCCCCTATAATAATAACTATAGGGTTGCGAATCCTGCTGCATCCAACACGGATCCAAACACACAGCTGCATCTTAGATACGTGTTGGATCCTTTTAGGGTCCGATCGCCTCTGCGTTTTTGGATGTGATTTTCGAGTCCAGCACAGATCCAACATTGGATCCAAAAATGCTGCGTGAACAAGCCCCTATCTTGATAGAAGGGTCACATGACCTGTTTGGTGATCACATGATAAGACACTGCTCGGAGGTAGTAATACTGGAGAAGCTTCTGCTCCTCCATACACTTACTATTACCTGGATACACAGGGTCACCATTGGCACCTGTGGGTGGTCACTATGATAACCCCTTTGCCATAGTGGCTACTTATACTCTATCAGTTCTCTATCTATAAAACCACTAACACGGAACTTTTATTCTGTTAACACTTATCCTCTATACACCACTATTTAAAAATCTTATTTTCTAAACATCTCAATTATCCCTTTCTACTACTGAAGGAATAGCTCCTTTTCTATTATCAAGTCTCTATTAACAGGAAAATATTATATATACACTAAGGGCGACATGTATGATCGGGAGTTGCACCTGTTTTCTGGCGAAAACGGCGCCTCACCGACTCGAATCCCCTGTCGGACGCAGGGATGCGATGTTAAGTGCAGCCTTCGCCACTTTCGGCTGCGCCTTACATGAAGGGGTGTGTAATGGGCGCGGTGTGTTCGTTCTGGGGCGGGACGCGGCGCGTTCGAAAACTCCGAGGCATGTAGGATCGCGGGTCGGGAAAGTGCGGCGCATTGCAGCGCTTGCCAGCTCCGACAGGCAGACCTGGTTGATTCTGGTCTAAATGAGCCGGCGAAGGCGAAGTGAAGCGAGAACGTAACATGAGAGGAAACATATAGAAGATCGCAAAAGAAATCCATCTCAGCTCTCAGCTCCGTGAGGCATGGAGTTTTATTAAAAAAAAAACGCTTTTATTAGGTGTTAAAACATCAAAAAAAGAGCCCAAACCTTAAAAAAATAAAAATAAAATAAAAAAAAATAAATAAATAAATAAAAATCACTTTCCAAAAATCTAGAACGGGAAATTGTCGGGAAATACAGTAATTCATATTCTGTAAGCGCTTCTCATTGGTCGGCAGAAACCAGCCAATCAGAATAGCAGCGACAGTGACCCATTATAACCTTTTGGAGAAGTATTGACCAATAAAAAATTCAAAGGCGGGGACATTTAAAAAAAAAAGTAAAAATGCAGAAAAGAGCTGATTGGTTGACCCTAGCGGGGCTTTGGCTAATCCCGGCTCAATCAGAATAGGAGCAAAAGGGCCCCATTATACCTATGGGGGAAATATTGACCAATCAAAAAATCAAAGGCGGAAAAAGTTCAAAATACAGTTAAAAAGGCAAAAAGAGCTGATTGGTTGACTACGGGGTTGGCACCCCGGCCCAATGAGCGCGAGCACTTTGTCCATTTTATCTATGGCCAATGGGGGAAATAAAAACTCGGTTTCTCACGCTGTGCAGAAGAGTATGTTTAAAAAAAATCATTTTTATTAGGTGTAAAATTTATCTGAAAAAGAGCTAAAAACCTTCTAAAAACAAAAAATCAATCAAACCCTAAAAAATGCTTTGTCGCCGTCACCTGCGCTTTCTTTAGGGAATTGGGATATGCCGGGAAATACAGTAATTCAAATTCTTTAAGCTCTTCTCATTGGTCGGCAAAAAACAGCCAATCAGAATAGGAGCGACAGGGAACATTATAACCTATGGAGAATTATGGACCAATCAAATGAAAAAGGCGGACAGTTCAAAAATACAGTAAAAGGCAGAAAAGAGCTGATTGGTTGAGCCCAGGGGCAGATAGAATCCAACAATCATATGTAGTGCATCTATTTTTAGTGGAGAAAGAAGGGGGCGATAGAAGTGCGCCCTAAAAGTTTTTTACTGTCTATGGGAAATTATTCTAGTATAGTGTTTGGTTGTGGGGGAAAAAAGGGGCTCGTCCTGCTTGCCTTAGGCGGCTGAGCTCCTTCTCATAGAGTTCTATGGGGAAAAGAATTGCAGAAGGCTCTGTTTGTGATTGGCTAAGTTAAAAGAGGCGCGGTTTTTTGGACCAATGGGGAGAGCGGGGCGACGCTCTTATGGGTTTTTTTATTCAATCTATAATAAAACTTAAAATGGCCCGAAATCAAATGATAATACTCCCGAAGTTGTACCGATCTGGGATATAAAATGGGAAAAATAATATGGGGGTAACGAAAAAAAAAGTTAATTCAATAAATTCATTTTTATTTCTTTATTTTAGTTAGCCAATGATCAATAGTATGGGTGTAATGAAAATAAGAAATAAAAATGAATTTTATTGAATTAAAAATTGTTTTTTTCGTTAACCCCCAAAATTAAATTTTTCTCCCTTTAACCGATTCTCGGTCCACTGATTGTTTCTAGTGTTGAGCGATTATTTCGACAAAGTTGAAATCGGGCACCGGTTTTTATGTTGATCGGATTTTTTCGATCCGCGATAATTTAGGTGAAAATCTGCGCATAATCTATTAATATCGCGCCCTTTTCAGCGCCTTCCCGTCATTTTGGCGGCCAGCAAATCAAACTTAGAGAATTAAGCGGGTGAGCTGTGTGTGCGACGTCTTGACGGGATGTGTATGGTTCCCATTGGCTGGAAAAATCACATGACCTAGTTTTACATAGAACAGCCCTTCCTGTTCATGATCAGTGTGTGTCAGTGTTCATAGGAATAGAACGTGCTTTCCCGGTCTTGTCCAAACAGCTCAGCAAAACAGCTCAGCCCAAATTGTTCTATTTTTTCACAGAGGACAGCTATGTTTTAGCTGTGAACATTAGAAACTTAGGTAGATTAGAGATTTGCAGATTGTAGGTACTTAGGTGAGAATTTTAAAGGAGCATCTAGACCCCTGTAAAGTCTCGGAGGGGTGGTGAGCAGGGCACGGGCGAATACACAGACAAGCTTTTTAAAGGCTACTGGATATTTGTGCAGCCAGACTTTAGTTTTAGACATTGCATTGCAATGGCTTTTTATTAACAGTTTTCTGTTGAATATTACTTGTATGTTCGGGCAAGCTTAACTTTTATTAGGTACAGATCTTTTCTAGTAACTGCAGGTGTAATTTTTTAGGTGCCCAAAACTCACTTTTATTATCTGTCTACCTTTCTAGATAGGTTGTTTTTTATTTGGCGCAGTCAGCTTTGTTGATAGAGGGGCACCTGCACTTAAGGGAATGTATCGCTTCCTTTAGTTCGGATGACTCAACATGCTTCAGACTTGTTGGTAAACTCCTCAAATGCAGGGGGCGTTTCTTCCCCTCCAAGCTGTGTGACGTCATCCCTCCCTTTACTGCTGGTCCCGAGACTCCCCCCCACGCCTACCTACCTGCTCTGAGTCCAATCATGACACTGCTGTCTCTCCCTATCAGTCTTAGTACATACCACAGGCTGGCAATTCAATCTCCAGATCACTTACAGCAGTTGATCTCCTGCTCTTTTTCACCCAGCTGGAGAGTACATTTGAATCCAGCTCTAGGAACCGGCACAGATCCTGCTTCTATGCGGAGGGTTAGTCAGGGCATGGGATCGACCACAAAATTGTACTGTTTTCCTGATTGTGTAAGCCTCCGTGTTAATTCTGTTTCTTCTGGCTGTGTGCGGTTGAAAATGTTGCCGGTTACCTGAGTGAGATACACAGAATCGCTCGCTCTCGTGAAATCGACCCGGGGGCTGTACAGAATGTAATGAGCTTCAGCTAGTGAAAATGCAAGGAGAGGCATCAGCAGGGATTCGACCAGCACTGGTTATCAGTGTAAACAAAACAACAAGATATGGGAATACTGTGAATACAAACTTTGCTCAATGACACATTGCAAAGTTAACTTGTTTTCACTGTCCCCTTATTCTGCGGAAGAACATTTTTAAAGAAATGATAAAACCCCTTTTTAATTTGCAACTTACAGCATTTTGTAGTCACCCCAAAGTGTATTTTTGAGGTGCAACAACCCCCACCCCTCCCAACCCCCCCCCCTATTATTATCCGTATACATTTTCAGGTGATAAGTGTTTGTTTTGCACTTTTTGGGTCTAGTCAAGCTTTTTGTTGATCGAGGCTATACTTGCATCTTAAATTTCGATTATAGCAATTTTGTAGTCACCGCAGGGGGTATTTTGTTAGGTGCCAAACTCATCTGTTATTGATCCGTATACCTTTCAGATAGGTTTTTTGTTTTAATTTTTGGCGCCTGTCCAGCCTTTGTTGATAGAGGCACCTTGACTTAAATTGAATTAACAGATGTTGTGTCTGTCAACGCAGTGTATTTGTTCGGTGCCCAAAACTCCCATTTTTAATGTATCTGATACCTTCCAGATAGGTAGTTTTTCATTTTTGGACGCTAGTTCCGAAGCTTTGTTTGATAGAGGCAACTTGCAACTTAAATTTGAATACAGCAATTTTGATGTCACCCGGCCAGGTGTAATTTGTTAGGTGCCACCCAAAACTCCACTTATAATTATCCGTTACCTTTCGCGATAGGTTGTTCTTTTTTCATTTTGGCGCAGTCTCCAGGCTTTGTTGATAGAGGCACCATTTGCACTTAAATTTGGAATCTACATGCCAATGTTTGTACCTCAACCGCAGGTGTATTTTGTTAGGAGCGCCAAAAAACTCCACTTTTATTAGTTCCGTAATTATTTACCTTTCAGATACCTTTTCACTTTGGCGCTGTGCCAGCTTTGTTGATTAGAGGAAACTTGCACTTAAATTTGGAATACAGCAATTTGTAGTCTCCGCAGGTTGCTATTTGTTAGTAGCAAATATACTCCACTTTTATTATCCGTATACCTTTCACGCATAGGTGTTTTTTTTCATTTTGGTTTAACAGGTCAGCTTTGTTGATAGAGGCAAACTTGCACTTATAATTTGAATACAGCAATTTTGTAAGTCACCGCAGGTGTATTTGTTAGGTGCAAAACACTCACTGTTATTATCCGTATACTTTTTCAGATACCTTTTCCACTTTGGCGCAGTCCACTTTGTTGAATAGAGCACCTAGCATTAAATTTGGAAATACAGCAATTTTCGTCGTCACCGCAGGTGTATTTTTTGGGTACAATAATAACCCGTTTTTTTAATTATCCGTATATATTTTCAGATAGGTAGTTTTCTGTTCACTTGTGGACCTGTCCAGCTTGTTTCCGATAGAGAGCAATCCTTGCACTCTTTATATTTGATTACAGCAATTTTGTCGTCACCGCAGGTGTATTTGTTAGGTACCAAGAACACCTCTTTTATTATCCGTTTACATTTCAGATTGGTTGTGTTTTTTCATTTTGGCGCCTGATCCAGCTTTGGTTGGATAGACTGGCACCTTGCACGTTTAAATTTGGATACAGCAATTTTGTTAGTCACCGCAGATTGTATTGTTAGGTGTCCAAACTCCACTTTTATTATCCGTTATACCTTTCAGTAGGTGGTTTTTTTCATCTTTTTGGGGCAGTCCAGCGCTTTGCCCCCCCCCCCCCTCCCCCCCCCCCAAAGAACCTATCCCCCCCCCTCCCCCCCCCCGTGAGGCACCTTGCACTTATTTTGAATACTAGCATTATCTGTCGTCACCGAGGTGTGTTTTTTTGGTGTGCAACAAAAAATACCAATTTTATTATCCGTATACATGTCGATAGGTGTTTTTTCACTTTTGGGAGTCAGCTTTGTTGATAAGAGGGCTCCTGCATTAAATTTGAATACAGCAACTTTTGTCGTCACGCAGGTGTATCGTATTTACGGAGCAAACATATACCGTTTATTATCCTGTATACATTTCAGATTAAGGTTGTTTTTTCACTTTTGGGAGTCCAGCTTTGGTTGATTAGAGGCACCTTGAACTTAAATTTCGAATGCAGCAATTTTGTTTTGATTTGAGGGATTTGAGAATAAAACTGTGAATTTGCAGTTTTTACATAATGGAGACGCTTTCCAAAGACTCTTCCCTACCCTCCTCAAAATTTTTTATTACCTTTCTTGAAAGATGGAGGAAATGCGCTAGGTGGTAAGCGAGCATAAGAGGGGGGTAGGATCATGGTGGTAGAGTCGGAGAGAAGGTATGCTCCTGACCAGGTGCTCGGCGGATAACACGCTGCCTGCGGCATCGTCGATTGCAGGTCCCATCCAGGCTGTCATCGCTGGGTAAGGGCCACTGTGGAATATCAGTAGACGTACAGTGTCGCCAATTCGTTCTTTCAGTGGTTAATGCAAACCTGCATCCAGCTCAGTCTTACCTAGTCGGGGGGTCCCTCCCAGGTCTGGGCCACAAATGTCGTCAACAGCCAATCAGTCAGCATACGTCGCCAACATTGAAGCGAAGGCAGCCCAAATGTCAAATCGTGTACTCACCATGATGGATAATCCATTTTTGAAGAAAACCCTCTTTGATGACATAAATGCGGTGTTCGGGGTCATCAGAAGGCATGTTTTTAAAAGTTCAAGGAGGCCACAATAGAGATTGATTTTCTATGCTCTGACGCCTCCCAGTACTGTTGCCCGTCTCAGAGGAGGGAGAAGGAAGCCGGTTTCACATCAGACAAATATTCCCGGCAACCGGGTGGCACCGCTTGCAGTGCCCTCTTGCTTGTAGCCCGCAGCTCCTGGATGCAGGAATGTCAGGGACGATCGGGAAGTACCTGTGTTGATGATGATGTATGATGCATGACATCGTGGAAATCCAAGTGGTTGTTCAACAGAATTTTGCTCTGCAAGCGCTTATTCACTGGATGAGGGAGGGGGAAATAGGTCGTGAGAGGGCGGTCGCCAAAAGGCCGCTGATTATAGAGTTCCGCCAGCCATGGTCAGCGGAAAAACACACCGCTCCTTCGCTTAATTCACAGTCAAAAAGGTCCCACCCAAAAGCGGACCTCTCAAAGCACTGGGTTCTTTAGAGAAAGCGCTTGATTTCACCCAGCGATCTTGTTCATATCCGCCTTGCCTATAAACGCCATAAGTAGGAGAGGCAAGAAATCTTAGGTGTTTAACCACCACCAAATGTCTTGTCACATGCACCAAGCGAATGCTTGGTTGTAATGGAGGCAAACACCATTGGCCAAAAAAGGCCAGGAGACCGATGCCGGGCTTCCAAACCCACATGTCACACCCTCTTCATCCGCCTCCTCCTCCTACCGCCACACCAAGCGTTCTCAGCTGCCACATGTCTCTCAGAGTCATGATCAGGGATCACGCCTCCGCTTTCAGCCTTCCCCGTCGCGCGTGCAGTACCATCAGCCACCAGAGACCCATTACACTTCTCCTTCCGCAGTATTGACGAACTGCACGCCGGTTACAGCGGCCAGTCTAGCAGCCATCTCTTCTGTCTTCCAGGTTTGGGAGCAGAAGAAATCACTTAAACCCAAAAATCCATCCAAAGCCAAAAGCCTAGATGTCGGGCATTGCCAGGCTTTTGGCCTTGGAAACTTGTTTGCCTTTCCTGTCTGTTGTTGGACACAGATGTGGTTCCGCCACGTCATGGCCTCTGGCCATTGCTCCAATACCAGATGCCGAGAGCAGGCATTTTCTTTGACCATTTATTTAAAAAGGAGACCTTCCCTGGCCCTGGCCAGCCAGTGTTCAGCTAAAAAATTTAATGCGCGGTTGTCTGCATCTGTGGCCGGAAAAGTTCCATCCTCTACCACCTTGACACATGGAATAGTAAAGAGCTCGGCCAAGGCCGCTATTCTCTGTGACAGCTCACTGGGTGAGCTGGTGGAGTATCTGGGGGTTCTGATGGTGGCTCTCAGGTCGGCGCGACGACGATCTTCCCAAAACCGCCAGGGCATGGTGTAAGGAACTCTTCCCCCAAGGTTCCTCCTGGTTAGCATCAGTGCCCAGAGAGATACCCAGGCCAGTGTTGAAATTAATCTGTCTGGGAGACGATCCACACAAGGTCAGGAGCTGTGGACGGCTCTCCGGCAATGAGACCGACGCTGGACTGGGGGGTGACTCAAGAACCTTTGTGCTCAGGCAACAAGGTGGTGTGCGTAATAATGGGCGAAATCTGCTCTGGCTGCTTAAGATCGGTAGGCTGGAGCACATCCCTTGAGCTGGCACATGTCTATGACCTCTGTAGTCCAGAAATTTCTAAAGAGCTTCCCGGTTCTGGACTGCCTGCGGAGGAAGGCTCGGCAGGTCTGAGTTCGCACTTCCGCCATTCGCCACCCCTGCTTCGTCCCGCCTGGCTGCGTTGCAGCGTCAGCTCGGCCTTCCCCGGTCAACGTCTCATTGTGTACGTGGCAACACGCCGGAAATTCCACCTCCACAATGCTCACAGCGATTGTGGGAAGCAGCACAAATGCCTTTTACGCTAGTACGAAGTGACACATTGGCCTGACAAGCAGCCTGGGTTGCGGACCCTCGGGGGAGGTGGTTGGAGCCACGAGAGTGGAGGCAGGTGTTTGAACAATAGCAGCTCTGCACCATCTTGCAGTTTTTGAAGAAGCCACCAAAACCATGGGTCAGAGCGGTACAATGCCCTTGTCAGCATGGCATTGTGTTAATCTTCGTTCTGGGATCATACGATCGTTTTGGACATCTGAAACATAAGGTCCCGCCTGCGACGGCAGGAGGAGGGAGACGGACCACAGATGCTGGACACGGAGGCCTTTTCTCTCGTCGGATCCACAAAGCCCGACAGTTTCTCAATTTATCGGTCTTCATTAGTAGTGGTTATAGGGTCCAGGGCTTGAGGTGCAAGGCCGGCACCTCAGCTCTCAGGAATGGTGCATCATTTGAGGAACTCGGTGCTGGTGGTGAAGCTGTGCCGGCGAGGAAGGAAGCGGAAGGAGGGGAGAAGGAAGGGAGGGTTATTCCTAGGACACCGACTGGGTTTACGACGTACCATTTGCCTTGGTACACGTGGTTGGCGGCGAATTTGAGGCGGAGGAGGAGATGAGGGAGAAGTGTTGGAAGATCAGTTTGCTCAGTGCCCCCCTGAGACCAGAGGCTTGGGCAAATCAAGGACTCCATACTCTCACATGAGGTGCTTGGATGCTCACATTTCCCTCCCCATCATGATGTCACATTAAGGCCATCAAAAATGATCTACAGTCTACTGGGTGGCCACCTCTGGATCCCCGGTTACAAAACAAAAAATATAGCACTTGTCCTACTCCAACCAAAATGAGAGTATAAAATGCTGGAAAAATTGGAAGTACTTGCTGCATTGATCAAATGGAGACATCTGCTTACATCTGCTTCACGTTCTTTCAAATGTCATGGTGGAAACAACGTCAGGACGGTGACACAAGCAGTTAGAGTGCCAAGTAGCAGTAGTCGGCCCAAGCAGCAGCAGCAGGCAAAGGTTGGCTGAAAGCCTGAGAAGGGGTGACCTCACGGATTCTTTATTTTACCACCTCTCCAAACCACATGCAATGCAGGGACAACACTATTCAAAACACAGAGACCAGCTTAAGATCATGGTAGCACGACTTATCTGGGTACTCAATCCAACGATGTTTTGTATGTGTTACGGTACCCTAATAGACTTCTGAGGTATCCAATAATGGAGTTAAATTGAATGTACCCGACCTCGCTCGCAGGACCATTGAAAGGCTGTTGTCCTCCCCCACAGCAGTCCACGCGTCATATCTGAGGGACCTTCAGACAGGCTGGAAGCGAGTCAATAAGACAAACGCTATCCGGCCATTTCCATCTGAGATATGTGGTATGTAATGACATTCATCAAGTATTGAATACAGGCAGGACTTGATGATTGTTTGTGGCCATATTGCCGAGGTCAACCGATTACGTTGCTGAGTATACTTCACATTCCTCATTTCTAAACGAACTGGTCCTCTTGAAAGCTTTTTTTTTTAAAATGATCAATTCTTTACTGCAATTTTTTATTATCAGTTCCCAACAGAGTTCATTTTGCTGAGTTTTGTCTGATTGTGAGGGACTTTAAAAAAGGACCGCAAGGTTTCATGACATACACCGTATTCCATTTACTACTTATCTTTAGAAATTTTTCGCATTGTCAATGGTTTTGGGGTCATGTTGCTGTGAGGATTCAGTTTTATTAACATGGTCCACTGTCGGAACAGAAATGTGGCTTTTACGTGGGCATTTTCCCCTACAATTTTTAACAGTAGGCTGAGGAGTTATTTTTATTAATTTTTGTGGTCATGGTGCTGCTGAGATACAAGCATAATCATGGTCACTTTGGAAACTGGGAAATGTGTACCTTTTAAGTGGCATTTCTCCCATCACCTTTTTATAACAGTAGGTCTGTTGTGGACTCATTTATTTATAAGTTTTTGGGGTTCCAATGGGCTGATGGAGTTACAGCTAATAATCATGGCTACTTTGGACGACAGAAATGTGCTCTTTTAAGTATGAGGCATTTTCTCCGGCTCACAATTTTTATAACAGTGGGCTGTGAAGTTCATTATTTATAATTTTTTGTAGCATGGTGCTGTGAGGGATACAGCTATATCATGTCCCTTTGGACCAGGAAGAAAATGTGGCCTTTTTAGTGGAATCTCTCTCTTTTCTCCCTCCTCCTTCAAAAACCTTCCGCCCCCAGTTCCAACCCATGGTTTTTGTTTGTTGTTGTGAGAGAGATGCCACTATAAAAGCCACATTTCCATGTCCAAGGAGCCATGACTTATAGCTGTTAATCTCCACAGCACCTTTGATCCACAAAAAACTTTTAAAAATGACTTCACCAGCCCAACCTGTTAAAATTGTGGGGCGCGAACAATGCCACTTTTAAAAAGACACATTTCTGTTCCCAAAAGGTACACATGATTATAGCTGTATCTCACAGCACCATGCCCCAAAAAACAATTTATAAAAATGAAGTCCAAGCCACTTGTTAAAAATTGTGAGGAGCAAAATGCCACTTAAAGAACAATTTCTGTTCCAACAGGACACATGATTATAGCTGTATCTCACAGCACCAATGACCACAAAAAAATTTATAAACATTAACTCCACAGCACACTAGTTAAAGAATTGTCGGAGGGGAGAAATGCCATTAAAAAAGCCACCATTTCTGTTCCAAAGGACCATGATTATAACCTGAAATCTCACAAGCAACATGACCAAACACCATTGACAATGCCGAAAAAGATTCTAAAGATGAGTGAGGTAAATTGGAATTAACAGGTTTTGTCATGAACACCTTGCTGTCTTTTAAAGTCTCCTCACAGCAAAACTTGCAAATTGGAACTGTTGAGAAACTGAGAATAAAAACTGCAGTAAGAAAAATGATCATTTTTAAAACAAATGTTTTCATGAGGACCTTTCTGTTTGAAGAGGAGATGTGAAGTAGACTGGCAAAGCTTAAATCGGTGACCTCGGCATTGGGGCCACAACATCATAGAGATCCATGCCTGATTTTCATATTGATGAAAGTTTTAAACGATCCTCCATTATCTGTGGAAAAATACGGAATGCGTTTGTACTGTAATGGATCCTCCGGCGTGCTGAATGGAAGGTTCCGCCTCAGATTGACGCTGGCTGCTGGGCAGGACATCACCTCTATGGCGTGCGCAGAGAGCGAGCTGGGCCAATTTCGTACCTTTTTTGGATACCCTGAAGTCTTTGGGGTCCGGAACACATACAAAAACTTTGGTGTTGAGACGCAGATAGCGTGCACCATGATCTTAAGCTAGGTCTCTGTGTGTTGGATGTGTGCCTCTGGCATTGCTTGCGTTGGTGAGCGTGGTAAAATATAAAAAGATTTGCCAGTAAGGTCACCCATTTAGGCTCCCCCACTATGCCACCTTGCTGCTGTGCTGCGATAGGCTAATGGCACTTACTGCGTCACGTCGTGTCATTGTTTCCACCATGACATTTGATGAACATGATAGCCAGACGCAAACAGATGGTCTCGAGTTGTTCATTCGCAAGGTCTCCATTTCTGGCATTTTTACTTTCTATTGGGGTGGGTGGAAGGAAAAGTTGCCTGAGGTTTTGTTTATACGGGGATCCAGGAGGGTGGCACACCCAGTAAACTGTTGTTCATTTTGATGGCCTTATTGCGAGGTTCATGTTGTGGAGGAAATGGAGCATCCACGCACTTCATGTGAGAAGATGGAGCCTTGATTTCCCAAGTCTTTGGGTCGAGCAGGGCACTAGCAAACTCCTATTCCTCATCCTTCCTATCTTCCTCCTCGATTCAAAATCTCCCGCCAACCGCTTTCCAAGGAAGGGAAGTCAGGTAACCTCGGTGTCTAGGAAATACCTCCTTCCTCCTCCTCCGTTTCCTCGGACAGCTTCAACCTGCCTGACTTGCTCAGTTGATTGCACCCTGTGAGCTGTTGCGCCACCTTGGACTAGCCTGGACCTGAACCAATGCCTAATGAAGACCGATAAAATGAGTAACTGTCGGCCTTGTGGAATTCGACGGAGATGAAAGGCCCTTTTGATAGAGAGCCTCCCGTGTCCGCAATCTGTTGTCCGTCTCCTCCTCCGTCGCTGGGCAGGACCTGATGTTTCAGCCAGTGTCAACGATCGTTCCCAGAACTAGATCACCACCAATGTCATGTGTCAAGGGCATTGTCGCACTGACCAATTTTGGTGGGATTCTTCATAAACTGGCAAAGGATGGTGGTGCAGGCCTCTTTCACCTGCCTCCACTATCGGTGGTTTTCTTCACCCGTGTCGTCCGCACGCTGCTTGTCAGGGACTTGGTGTCCACTTTTCGTAAACTGTGTATTGGCAATTGCGCTGCTGCCACAATCGCTGGAGCATGTGGAGGGTGGAATTCCAGCGTGTTGGCCTCGTAACAATGAGAGCACGGTTGACGGGGGAGCAGGCCCAGCGGAACACTGCAACGCAGACAGGCTGGGTCGACAGCAGGATAGCGAACGGCGGAGGATCAAGTGCGAAACTCAGACCTCGAGCCTTCCTCAGCAGGCAGTCCAGGACCGGGTAGTGCTTTAGGACTATTTTGGACCGCGAGGTTCATTGACTGTCGCTCCAGGCAAGGGATGTGCTCCAGCCTACCGATATTATGGGACCGGCCTGCGATTTCGCCCGTTTATCGCACCCACTCTCCTAGGCACAAGGTTCTTGTCCACCCAGCCTGTGCTCAGTACTCGTTGCGGAGAAGCCGTCCACAGGCTCCTGTCATGTGTCGCGTTGGTTTGTGGACGGTCTCCAAGACAGATCTAATTTCAAACACGGCAGGGTTTCTCTGGGCCCAGTGATGCCACCAGAGGGACTTGGGGGAAAAAAGCCCTGCATCCATCCCTGCGGTTTTGAAGAGGTTGCGCTGGCCAGAGAGCCACCGTCACACTGAGAATCCACCCAGCTACTCCAGTGAGCTGTACAGAGATATTGACGGCCTTGGCCGTGCTTACTAGGTCCATGTGTCGGTGGTCAGATGGAATTTTCCGGATCACAGATGCAGACAACGACGCTTGAATTTTAGATGACATGTGGCTGGCCCAGAGCAGGATGGCTTTTATGGCAAAGAAATGACTTGCTCGGCATCTGGTTTGGGGGCAGGCAAGGGCCATGACGTGGCGGAACCATCTGTGTTTCACCAGACGGGAAAGGCAAACATTTCCAAGGCCAGAAAGCCTGCAATGCGACATTCAGGGGGGGGGCCTTTTTTGGCTTTGGGATGGTTTGGGGGTTAAAGTGTTATCTGTCCAACCTGGAATACAGAAGGCTGGCTGCTAGATTGTCCAAGGTACGGCTTGCGGTCGTCAAACTGGACAGAAGGAGGAAGGGGCACCGCTTAGGGATGGGTTCTCTGGTGGTGTGGTGGGCGACGGTGGAGGCCTGAAGCGGAGGTGATCCTGATCATGATCTGAGAGACATGGGCAGCTGAGGAACGCTTGGGTGGTGGCGGAGGAGGCGGGAGGACAGAGGGGGTGTGACAGTGGTAGGAAGCCCGGGCGTCGGTCTGGCCTTTCTTGGCCAAGTGTTGCCTCCATTTTCAACTATGCATTCGCTGCATGTGATCTGAACATGTTGGCTGGTGGTTTAAAACACTAAAGATTCTAGGCCTCTACTTATGCGTTTCTGGCAAAGGCGGCCATCAAAGGCGGCATATGAACATCGCTGGGTGAATCAGGAGGCTTGCTCAAAGAAGGCAAAGGCTTGAGAGGTCTGCGACCGTTTTGACGGGGCAATAAGCGTGGAGCGGGGGTTTTTTTTTTTCCCCGTCGTCGTTGGCTGGCGGTAATCATATCAGCGGACTATCTGCGACCGGCCCTCTCCCTTTTTGAGGCGGGAGGTACCGTATTGACCCACCAAAAACTTTTTAAACCCCATCATCTTCCTCCTCGTCCAAGTGATGAACGCGGCTCGCATGTAAATTTGCGGAAAAGACCATGATGGATCGCAATGTCATCATCATCATCATCATCAACACCAGGTGACTTGTCGTCCTGACCCTTTCTGCTCATCTGGAGTCTGCGGGCTACAAGCAAGAGGCACTGCAAGGCGTTGCCGGACCGCCCGGGATTCTTGCCGATTTGACCGACTTCCTTCTCCTCCTTCTGATGGCATAGTAACTGGCTGTCAGAGCAGACCAAAAATCCATGCTCTTTGGCACTCTTGTTCTTTTTAACATGCACTTCTGACCCAACCGCATTTTGTCATCAAAGAGGTCTTCTGAAAATGGATTAATCCACAGAGTGGTGGGTACACGATGTTGACATTTGGGCTGACCTTGCTTCTGTGGACGGACTGCTTGATGATGCTGATGACGGACATTTGTGGCGGGACTGGGAGGACGAAGAGGGGTAAGACTGCTGGATGCAGGTTGCATTAACCACTGAAGACGATTGGTGAACGCTTGTCGTTACTGAGATTACAGGGCCCTGACACCAGCGATGACAGGCCTGACGCGTCCTGCAACCGTCGAATAGCTGGCATGCGCTTGTTATCGCCAGCACTGGAAGGGCACCTTCTCTCGTACCTCTAAGACTCCATGTCCTTCCCCCCTCTTTGCATCTACTTACCACACCTGCATTTCGCCTCCATGTTCAGAAAGATAAAATTTGAGAAGGTATGGAATAGTTTATGGAAAGTCTCTTATTAAAAACAGCTATTCTCAAATCCCTCAAATCAAAACAAAATTGCTGTATTCAAATTTAAGTGCAAGGTGCCTCTATCAACAATGCTGGACTCGCGCCAAAAGTGAAAAAAACACCTATCTGAATGTTAAGGATAATAAAAAGTAGAGTTTTGAACCTAACCAAATACACCTCTGCGGTGACTACAAAAATTGCAGTTTCAAATTTAAGTGCAAGGTGCACTCTATTCAACAAAGCTGGCCTGCGTCAAAGAGATAAAACACCTTATTCTGTAAATGTATCCGGATAATATAAGGTATTTTTGCACTATATCAAATACGCCGGCAGTGACTACAAAATTGCTGTATTCAAAAATTTAAGTGCAAGGTGCCCTCTACTTGCAACAATGTGTTAGTGCGCCAAGTGAAAAACACCTATCTTGTAATGTTATAAGGAATAAGTAAACGGTTATATTTTTTGCACCCTAAAAATACTCCTGCTGTGACGAAAAAAAATTGCTTGTATTTCAAAATTTAAGTGCAAGGTGCCTCTATCAAAAAAGCTGGGACTGCCCACAAAGGTGAAAAAATACACCTATCTGAAATTTGCATACATAGGGATAATAAACGGTATTTTTTTTGCACCTAAAAATTACACCTGCGCTGGTTGACGACAAAATTTGCTGTATTCAAATTTAAGTGCAAGGTGCCTCTATCCAACAAAGCTGGACTTCCAAAAGTGGAAAAAAAACACCTATTCTGAAAATGTATACGGTTAAAATAAACGGTATTTGTTGCACCTAAAAAATAACAAGGCCAGGTGTTATGACCAAAAATTGCTGTATTCAAATTTAAGTTGCAAGGTGCCTCTTCAACAAATGCCTGGACTGCCCAAAAGTGAAAAAATCACCTATTCTGAAATGTATTTAGGATAATAAAAACGGTATTTTTGCACCTAAAAAATACACCTGAGGTGTCTACAAAATTGTTCTGTTGTTATTCAAATTTTTTAAAGATGGGTTTTGCACGAAGTTAAAATTGATTGTGGGAAGGCTTGAAATTAAATAATAAAACTTTTTCTCCATTCATTGTTATTTAAAATACTGGGACCCCGTTTCTTGTTTTAGCTGCCCTTTTGGGGAGCCATTGTTTATTGCTCGGCTCCACGGGATCAGACCTGGCTGACGGGCTCCTCAGTTCCTGGTCGCACATGCCCAACATCACCTCTTCTCCGGCAGCTACTGAGTGTTTCAAACCCCATGTGTGGCTTGCTGTCATTCTGCTCCTGTCCTCTGTGCTCCTTATTAATTCAGTCAAACAGTGCAAAAATATAAATTAAAAAAGAAACCTCAATGAGGTATGTTGCATTGATATAAAGAAAAAAATCCACAGGTTTGGTTCCTGCAGGGTTTTGAACCTAGGACCTTTGTGTCCGGGAGGTAAAAAATCATTACCTCTAAGCTAAAGTGTGCTACTTGTACATCTGTAGTAAACAGAACCTTTCTTAGACTACAGAGAGGGAAAGGTGGGTGAGGTAATCCTGCTGGGTCAAATGATCTGCATTTAAACAAATCTCACACGACCCCTTCTGAGCACACAGAGCTGAAGTGTGGATGCTCGAGGTATGAAATGAGATCGTGGCCAAAACCCCTTTAAGTGCAAGGTGCATCCTATAAACAAAGCCTGGAATGCCCACTAAAAGCAAAGTGTTAAAAAACACCTATCTGAAATGTATACGGATAATAATAAGTGTGTTTTGCACTAACAAATACACTGCAGTTACTAGAAAATGATCTCTGATTTCTAATATAAGTTAGGACCTGCCCAACATACAAGTAATATTTCACAGAAAACGGTTAATAAAAAGCCATTGCAATGCCAATGACTAATCTAAGTTCTCACTGCACTATATCCATATCCTTTAAAGAGCTTGTCTGTTTTCGCCCACAGCCCCCCCCCCCCCCCGCTTTCACCCCCCAAGACTTTACAGGGCTAGATGTTTCCTTACAATTCTAGCCTAACTACCCAAAAACTGCAATCTCTACTCACCTAAGTTCTAATGTTTCACATGCTAAAAGTATGCTATGTCTCTGAGAACAAATAGAACAATTTCGCTGAGCTGTTTGCTGAGCTGTTTGGATCAGAGGCAGAGCCACGATCCTACTCCTAAGAGACGCTTGAAGGACACACACAGATCATGACAGGAAGGGCAGATCCATGTAAACGTGGTCATGTGATTTTTCCAGCCCATCGCCACCATACACATCCCAGACAAGACGACGCACACACAGCTTACCCTGCTCTATTCTCTAAGCTGATTTGCTGGCCGCCAAAATGACAGGAAGCGCTGAAAATGGCGCGATATTAATAGATTATGCACAGATTTTAACCTAAATTATCGTGTGATCTAAAAAATCCGATCAACATAAAAACCGTGCCGATTTCAACTTTGTCGATAATAATCGCTCAACACTATTAATTAAGTGTGTTTGTGCTTTTATATTCAGTAAAATATACGGTGTTTTAAAATGCCAAAGACGAGTAAATTTTTCCTGTTGATTTCTGGAGCGCAATTTATATCCAAGGTTTACCCAAGCCTGTTAGTGGGTTCATTTGGAATCAAATACAGGGTATGTATTTATCATATACAGATATCTTCATTAAACAGAGTCTGTAAATTTTTGAACAAACAATATGTCAGACAGAGAGGTGGCAGGCACTTCACATGTGAGTGGCAGTGGCACAAACATTCCTGGAGCAGGCACAGGTCTCAGCACAGTCAGGTGATGTCGCAGCAGGGGTAACTCGGTGAGACCAGAAGTGCCGGTGTCATCTAGCGGCCGTGTGTTGACCAGCAACCCAATGGTTCTTGATTGGTTGACTAGGTCATCCACATCCTCCCAGATTACATCTGACAACGCCAGCCAATAGTCGGTGGGAACGTCAGACACAACCCTTATGGCCCGGGAGAGGGTCAGCGGCCCTGATCTGTCCTCAACCCGCCTCTGTCCCATCCGGTTCCCTCAGCCAGAGATCTACTATGTGCTCTGGGCTCACCGCCACTATACAGTGAGGATGAACAATTTGACAGTCAGC
Organism: Phyllomedusa bahiana; assembly: GCA_025379985.1. Lineage (NCBI taxonomy): Eukaryota > Metazoa > Chordata > Amphibia > Anura > Hylidae > Phyllomedusa > Phyllomedusa bahiana. The sequence goes on from JAODAL010007143.1 coordinate 73,729, forward strand.
AGCTACTTGGCAGCGAAGAAGTGGGGCCGACATCCCCTGCTTCTTGCAGTAGGTGGCAAAGTATGGTTGTGGAGAGTGGAATGGGAGAGCATGTTGTGAGTGGTCAGCCTCTGCATACCAAGACCGTTGAGGAGGACAGCAGTGAAGATCCAACAATAATTGATGATGATGTAGCCGACTGCACTTGGGAGCTGGGTGAAGCAAGGGCTTCATCATCATCGTCAGGAGAGGAGGGCCTCAGCTTGCTCGTCAGGCAGCGGCGCAGCCAGCAAGTCAGTAGTGTGGCCGTGAGTCAGCAGGGTGGCAGCAGTGCGAGGTTGGGAGCCAAACGGCCACGGGGTAGACGACCCTCTTTGCAGGTCCAAGAATGTAGGGCTCACCGAGGCAGCGGCGGTAGTTGTCATTCAGTGCGGAGCGTTGGCGGTAAAATCACCTACTCGACGGTGTGGCAGTCTTTTGCTAAGGCACCGGAGGAGCTGAACATGGGTATATGTAGAATCTGTGGACAAAAAGTGAAGCGTGGCCAGGCAGCTAACATTGGCACCACGGCCCTGCATCAACACATGAAGCGTCACCATCCGGTGGCCTGGGAGAAACGTGGCTCTGATGTGGTGGTCCATCCTGCCGCCGCAGCAACAGCAGCAGCAGAGCCCAGTGGCACGCATGCCATTGCAGCCAGTCACGGCTCCACCACCTCTGCAGAAGGGAGCTGTTTGTCTTTGCCATCATCTCCTGGTCCAGATGCTCCTGCTCCTCGCTACTCATGGCGCCAGCAGTCGTTCAACAAGGGAATTGCAAAGAGACAACAGTTTGCGTCCAACCATCCTAAGGTGCAGAAGCTGACCGTGCTCCTGTCCAAGTTGTTGGTACTGCAGTCCCTCCCTTTCCAAGTGGTGGACTCTGCACCATTCAGAGAACTAATGGCTTGTGCTGAGCCGAGGTGTGCCAGTCCTTGAGCCTAACGGTTTCTTCCAAGGTGCACGGCAGTGCGGACGTATGGAGCTGTAACTACGGTCAGCGACAGTACATGTCCTTTTCGGCCCTCTGGGCGAATGTGGTTCCTGCCCAGCCACACCAACAACCTGATCAGGAGACACTGCTTTCTCCTCCACGTTGTCAAACTGCTGCTCCTGCGCCAATGTCCACATCCTCCTCAACCATCATCTCAGCCTCCACAAGTCTAAGTGCTGCTCCCTCATACCACATGTGCAGTGCACAGCGGTGTCACGCAGTTCTACACCTGGCTTGCTTCGGCAAACAAGGGGAGGAACTGGTCCACGTCATGCAGCAAGAAATCGATGTGTGGCTTTCTCCGCGCCAACTGCAAATTGGAACCATGGTGACGGACAATGGGAGGAGCATGGTATCCGCGCTGCACCGAGGAGGGATGGTGCATGTGCGCTGCATGGCGCTCGTGTTCAATCTGGTTGTGAAAAGGTTCCTGAAGTCTTCCACCGATCTTGAGAACATTCTGAAAATGGCCAGGAAACTGTGCATGCACTTCATCCATTCCTATAAAGCCAGGCACACCCTCCTCGAGTTGCAGCGGCAGAATGGCCTCCCCCAACACACTCTGATATGCGATGTTTCCACCCGTTGGAATTCCAGACTGCACGTTAGACTGACTGTATGAACAGACAAAGGCTATTTATGATTTTTTGATGATCCAGGCGGACAGGAGTACTCCCCTGTGTAACTCTGATGTCTGTCAGTGGCAGCTCATGCATAAGACCTGCCGTTTGCTGAGGCTGTTTGGGGAGGCGACGTTATTTGTCAGTCGCCAGGACTACGGGATGAATAACGGCATCCCACTGCTTCATGTCCTGGATCAGATGTTGAAAAATCTATCTGGGCAGGGGACTGGAGAAGTGGCGACTACATCTCACGGCCACATGAGTCCGGTGGGGACTGAACTGGAGGAGGACATTGAAGCAGAAGCATTGTCTGGTGAAATGAGTGTTTTTTCTACCCAGGTGACAGGAGAGGAGGACCAGGAGCAGCTGGAGGAGGTAGAGGGAGATAAGGAAGATGAGGCAGATGACCCCCAAGCACCATGGCAGTATACAGTGGAAATGGAGGCAGGGAGTCCCTCGGAGTCACTTGCACACATGGTCCGCAGCATGCTGATTTGCCTGGCTAGTGACAGCTGAATAGTCACCATCCGGCAGAGGGATGACTTCTGGCTCTCCACCCTCTTGGACCCTCGCTACCGGTCCAAAATGGGAGCCTTTTTTTTTTCAGCTTCTGAGGGGGAGGACAAACTCAAATACTATAGAGAAATCCTCCGTAGTCAGTTGGCTGCTGCCTATGTGCAGCATGGTCTATCCTCTGACAGGTCTGACCGGGGGGGTTCCTCAGCGCTCACGTACCACTGCCACAACTGCTGTGGGAAGGTGTGGGGGGGGGTGGGAGCAGTACCAGCATCATCGGCAGCAACCTAAGTCTGGAGTCGCTGATGAGCAGCTTCCTTCACCCGCCCAGTGAGGAGGGCACTCACCAGCAGCAGTAGCAGGACCTGGAGCAGACCCTGAACCAACAGGTAGTGGCCTACTTGGACAGCACTCTGCCACCCCAGTTAGAAGATCCGCTGGACTACTGGGCAGCCAAACTGGATGTGTGGCCATAACTTGCCGAGTTTGCAGTGGAGAAGCTGTCCTGCCCAGCCAGTAGTGTGGCCTCAGAGCGGGTGTTCAGTGCGTGGGGCCATCGTTATCCAAAGGAGAACCCGCTTATCCACCGGAAATGTGGAGCGACTGACCTTTTTAAAGATGGAATCAGGCATGGATCGGCCAGGATTTCCACACATCAATGCCTTAGGCATCAGATTACATCAGCCATGACGCCTCACCAAAACTTTTAGAAATTAGTCTGGATTCAAACTACCTGCCTTAGCCACAATTCTGATGCCGCCACCCGCCTGTTGCCACAAATCTGCTGCCATTTGCTCCATCTGCCTCCCACCATCTTTACCAGGGACTGGTATTGCCACCCGCCTCCACACTCTGTCATTGTGCCACTCTCTGACCTCATGCTGCTGCTGCTGTTGCTGCCGTCACCGCCACACCGTGTCATTGTACCACTCTATGACCTCATGCTGTTGCTGTTGCTGCGGTCACCTCCACACTGTGTCACTGTACCACTCTATGACCTAATGCTGCTGCTGATGCTGCTGCCGTCAACTCCACACTGTGTTATTGTGCCAATCTGTGACCTCATGCTGCTACTGTTGCTGCCGTCACCTCCACACTGTGTCATTGTGCCACTCTATGATCTCATGCTGCCGCTATTGCTGCGGCTGCCGCCACTTCCACGCTCTGTCATTGTGCCACTCTATGACCTCATGCTGCTGCTGCCGTGTTTTGCCAAATCTTTGTGTGGGTCCGATACGGCTTTAAAGAAGGCAACATTCAATGCTTTATTTACTTTATTATATGAGTAACTCAATGATTACATAAAACTACAAGAAGATAGTGTGAAATTGTATATACTTTTGCATAATATAGATTATAAAGGCAAGGCACTCATAATATTGGTTTCAAAGGCAAAGCACGCATAATATGGATTACAAATACTTACATCACACCTATATATGGGTCAAAGCTTCATCAGGCATCTTATAAGCTTCATCTATCGGCATCAGCTGGTAACCACGAGCAAGCGAAGATAGAGAGATAATCCTGAGTTTACCACCTTTCACTGGTGCCCCCTTATACAGGTCCAAGCATCACCAGGCATCTTATCAGCTTCATCTATCCATAACATCAGCTGGGTGAAGTGGCCAGCGAAAATAGAGAGATAAACCTGGGATCCACACTGTGGCGACGAGGCGTCCCTCTATAGCACACAGGTCCAGCTACTTCTAACTTCGCAGAAAACTTTCCCAGCTTATATCAACTTACTTGAAACAAATGCCTGCGTAACCAAGTGTTACGCAAGCTGACAGATCAGTACTTTTCCAGTATAAGGCTTCCCTCCTTCGAATGGCCAGTTCTTAAGAGGTTAACCTGGCACTGGAAAAAAACCATGACTAGATGCCGAGCGACCCTGAACCATGAACACATTGGTTCCCATGATTTCCCTCTAAACATCGCTGGATAGTAATTGTTTACACCAGCACAGAGCTATGTGGCTACTTGGTACAACTCTCCCACAACAACAAAGTCATGTGAGAGACCTTGATAACAAACCTCTGTGTCAATATACTGTTTCTCACAAACATTTACCAAGCGCTAGGAAAATTACAGCTTAAAGACTAGCTATTATCCTCTATAATCCTTAAAGTGATACTGTCAATATGAATTCCGGATGGTCAATAAATCTCTTAGCACTACATGCCGTCACCACCACACTGTGTCATTGTGCCAATCTGTGACCTCATGCTGCTGCTGTTGCTGCCGTCACCTCCACACTGTGTCATTGTGCCACTCTATGACCTCATGCTGCTGCTGTTGCTGCCGTCACCTCCACACTCTGTCATTGTGTTACTCTGTGGCCTACTCCTGTTTTTTGCCACCTCCAGAATTTGTCATTGTGCCACTCTCTGACCTCATGCTGCTGATGATGCCATCACCTCCACAATCTGTCATTGTGCCAATCTGTGACCTCATGCTGCTGCTGCTGCCGTCACCTCCACACTCCGTCATTGTGCCACTCTATGACCTCATGCTGCTGATGCTGCTGCCGTCACCTCCACACTCTGTCATTGTGTCACTCTATGACCTCATGCTGCTGCCGTCACCGCCACACTCTGTCATTGTGCCACTTTGGCCTACTCCTGTTTTTTGCCATCTCCAGAATTTGTCATTGTGCCACTCTCTCTGACCTCATGCTGCTGCTGCTGTTGATGCTTTCACCTCCACACTGTGTCATTGTGCCAATCTGTGACCTCATGCTGCTGCTGTTGCTGCCGTCACCTCCACACTGTGTCATTGTGCCACTCTATGACCTCATGCTGCTACTGCTGATGCGGCTGCCGTCACCTACGCACTCTGTCATTGTGCCACTCTATGACTTCATGCTGCTGCTGCTGCCGTCACCTCCACCCTCTGTCTTTGTGCCACTCTGTGGCCTACTCCAGTTTCTTGCCACCTCCAGAATTTGTCAATGTGCCACTCTCTGACCTCATGCTGCTGCTGATGTTGATGCCAACAGCTCCACACTGTGTCATTGTGCCACTGTTTCTGTCACCTCCAGAATTTGTCATTGTGCCACTCTGTGGCCTACTCATGCTGCTGCCAAGTGGCCGCTGTCTCACTAGAACAGCCTGTGGTTTCCTAATGCTGTTTCCACCCTCACCACTCTATGATGTTGCCACTATGTTTGGTTTTCCCCTTCTTTTCATCTGTCAGAAGGAATGAAAAGCATCAGGATTGATAGCCAAAAGCAGGAGTGGATGCAGAACACAGAAGTCATGCAAATATCCTATTTACTGGTCATCTCTGTTTTGGATCAACTCCTGTTTATTTTTGGCCTTAGCAATACTGATGGATTATTGACCGATTGAAAGCGGACCCTGACAGATGAAAGGAAGGGCAAAATGATCAGAGACGTCAACGCAAAATTACTGCCGACATCCTCTCCACTCATTCGGGGGCCTCTACATGAATCAGCGTTTAACAGAACAGGTTCTGTCATATTTTGTGACGGTTTAAAGCTCTGGCCTCATGGAGTGACCCCTTACTGTGCTGAGACCTGTGCCGGCTCCAGTAACCTACTACTGTGTTCTTTGAAGCTATCGTAGGATCTTAGCCCTCAGCTTGTTTTTTTCCAGCTGGCGCTGCCATGACTTTATCAGGCTGCATTCCCGCTTCAGTTTTTGGTCAGTTTTGCCCCTGTAAGTGCCCAGGAAATTTTAGAGTGAAGCGATTCTAAGAGCGGTGGCAGTCATGTGCATGTCATACTAAAACACAGCATTGTATGAAGACAAAACCAAGCTCCCTCTGCATAGTTAAGCATGGCACAATATTCTACAGCACCCTACAGGCTCTCTGCAGCCAGGAAATAGCTGTTTTTTAAAGCGATTTGTCCCGAATTAATTCAGGACAAAAATAATTTTGTCGGGAAATTCGGCGAAGTCGGCGAATCGAAATTTTGAGAAATTCGCCCATCTCTAATTATAACACAAAGTAGAGACCCCGGAATAGAGATGAGACCCAGAGGGGGGATGGAAACTGCCGCAGTGTATTACCAATTTTATTGATTAGCAATGGTTGGTATGAAGACCCATTTCCCTCATAGGGATTACCCTGTAGGATAGAACCCCTAGTCTCACCAAGGTATGTCTCATATTCAGGTACTCATTTGAAAATGCAAATTTTTAAGGGGGCAATTGATATGGAAATCAATAAATTCTAAAGTTCTATTATACTATCCTTCCATGAAGCTTGTGTCCTTGTATTGTTTTTGAGAATTTCAGACACAAACTGCACCAAACTATAAACAATGGCTAATGTCTTCGTTTACCAAGGAAATTGTACGCTACGCTATGTATGCTAAAATGTCTAGTACAGAGTTTAGAAATCGTCAATATCCTTCATGTTCTGGCATGCGCAATAAAAACACTGACCTTTAGTTTATCACAAAATCACTATGGCATACATGCTAAATAGCGTTCATAAATACTTTAGAATACTTTGCATAATTAGAGGTGTGATTTTTAGTATTGACCAGTGAAGATGCTTATTAATGATTATTAATGAGGTGATTGTTTTAATACATGAATAATTATAAGAGGTGTTACTAACAAAGATGACTAACAAGGCATTAACCAATAGAAATATATCTGTTTTGCATAGATTGTTCAAAGCTAAAAAAACTGCTTGCCAAGCTCTCAATTAAGGAGAAAGGATACACCGACATTTTGGGGAATGTCTCTTGTTCTTTCGACGATATATGTACACATACACTTTTGAGTTAATTTATAATTAGGACTCCGCACAGACAAAGCTGGGGGATATTTTAGATTCCCATATCACTGGTTTTGGAGTCAGGCCACTGTAAAAGACACTGTTACTAAATGTCTTATTGAAAAATTTTATTTCAAATATTCATTTCTTCTTGCAAATTTTATTCTGAGTGTCCAAAAGGTCATTTTTGCTGCAAATAGTACTTCTAGTACTAGTAATAGTACTTCTGTCAGTGGCCCTAATCAGAAAGGGGCCCAATGATATGTTAAAAATAAGAAGTAGCAATGGGTGGGAGCCCCATTTGATTTAGCTGCATGGGGCCCTGAAACGGTTGATAGATGACTGGTCTTGCTGTCACCACATATATGACATGTTCTTGGGCCCTGGAGAAAAAAGTTATAGGGGGCTCCTTCCAATTACCATGTGCCATTTCCAATACCGATGTCTTCTTATGTGTCAAAGGGACCCCGTAGCAGCTGCTAACGCTGTACCTGCTATTGCTTCGCTGTCCTCATCTTTTCAGTTAGCCATTAAAGGAAAAAAATATTTTAGCCTGTGAATTTTTTTTCTCTGACTCTTAGAGCCAAATTGTCTTCACTAAGTTGTACCATGTATCCAGTTTACTGTTATGGATGGTAATTCCAGCTTCTCCTCACCTGTTTCGGTATAAAAATTAACCTGATCATCTTCTCCCATTGACTTTAATGGGATTTGACGATTGATCGAGATCAAGATCGAAAATCAGCACGATTTTCTTTAAAATTGGCAATCGGCTCGATCTAGATTTTTTTACTGATCGCTCATCTCTAGTGGTAAGCAAGCAAGCAAGTAGGACATGGAGCTCAAGGTACGAGACAAGGCACTCCTTCCAGTGCTCCAGACAACATGCAAGCGAGCACATCATCAGTTGCAGGACCGTCAGGCCTGTCATTGATCGGTCAGTTTCCTGTGAATGTCAGTAATGAAGAGCGTCGTCAATCTGTTCTTCAGTGGTTAACGCAACCTGCATCCAGCGGTTTTACCTCCTCGTCCTCTCAGTCACGGCCACAATTGTCATCATCATCAGCATCAGTCCAACCTGAAGCAAAGGCAGCCCAAATGTCAACCCCTGTACAGACCACTGTGGATAATCCATGTTCTGAAGAGCTCTTTGATGACAAAATGCGGTTGGGGTCAGAAGGCATTTCAAAAGATCAGGAGGCCAAAAAGGAGGATTTTGTCTGCTCTGATGCCCAATCGCTGATGCAGTCAGAGGAGAAGGAAGCTGGTCAGTCGACAGAAATCCCGAGCGGTCAGAAACGCCTTGCAGTGCCTGTGGCTTCTAGCCCGCTGCTTCAGGATATAGACTGTCAGGACAAGGAAGTCACCTGTGAAGATGATGTTGATAATGACATTGCGAATCCAACGTGGTCTTTTCAGCAGCATTTGCTTTCAAGAGCCTCATCATGGAAGGGAAGAAGATGATGGGGTAGTGTCAGCACGGGTCCGGCCTCAGAAAGTGAGAGGGAGGTCGCACAAGTCCGCTGAGATTAACCTGCCAGCCATGGTCAGTGGTGGAAGTGGAAATACCCCTACTAGGTTATCACCGTCGAAAAGGTCCAGGACCTGTGAAGCTTGGGCCTTTTTTCGATCAAGCCTCAGATTTGCAGCGCGACGCCATATGCCAGATATACTGTCAACGCGTCAGTAGAGGGAAGAATCAAAAGTGTTTAACCACCATGAACATGAATAGGCACTTGCATCTAAAGGATGAATTGAAGTGGAAGAATCACTTGGAGAAAAATGGCCACACAGGTCCTGGGCTTCCAACCACTGTGACACCCTGTCTCCTCCTCCTCCGCCACTTCCAAGACCAAGCGTTCTTCTGCTGCCAGTGTCCCATAGCTGTATTAGCAAACATCAGCCCCAGTGCCACACACTGTCACCCAATTACCACCACCACCACCAGAGACACAGCCTACCCCTTCTCCTTCCACCACTGCACGCCGTACAGCGGCCTGTCTAGCAGCCAGCATTCTGTGTACCAGGTGTGGGAGCAGAAGAAACACTTTTTCCCCAACCATCTGAAGGTGTCCCGGGACAATTTTGGGACCACCCAGCTGATGTTTAAAACTGCTCTAGAAAACGTCACCGTGATAAATGGGGTTCCCCAGGAACCAGGGGCGGATTACAGGTTTCCGTATTTCGCCTTGGTTAATGATCTACTGTACCGGGTAAATAAAGTGAGAGAGGAGGTGGTGGAACAACTGCGGGTACCAGGGCCCTACTGGCGGATGGTGTTGGACCTGGCCCACTCTCACGTGTTGGGGGACACTTGGGGGTAGAAAAGACATGGGAGCGAATCTTGCAAAGATTTTATTGGCCAGGTTGTCATAGGGAAATATTAGATTTTTGCCAGTCCTGTCCCACCTACCAATTAACCGCCCCAGTGTTGCATTTCTGTAGCCCCTTAGTGCCTTTCACAGTTCACGCCGCGGCCCCCGCTATGGACCAACAGCGCGCCCGTGTCTCCTGTGTCCCAGCCGCTGCTGCGACATCCCCTGGTGTTCCGGGCTCCCTGCACGCACCTGTCCTGGCTCCTGCCACTCCTGAAGCCTCACCATCGCTGCTTCCTCCAGCTCCCTGGCATCCTGTGCACACACGTGCTCCCTCTAGGGGCACGCGCGCGGCACTGCACCGCATTTAAAGACTCAGAGTACCTTGGCCATGCCCAGTGACCTGTAACCTCTGGCTACATAAGGAACCTCCTAGGTACCTTCTATGTCAGTTCGTTGTTGTCTTCAGCACAAGAGCTTGACCCCTTGGCTGCTGCATTGCTGCTGTTCTATTATAGGTTCCTATATGTCTATCGGTTCCGGTTGGACATTTGCTGCTGCACCAGACTGCCTACCTGCTGTACATCTGCTGCTGCACCTGCTGGCCTATACCTGCTACCTACCTGGACTGAGCATACGTTCACCAGCTACACCTGGACAGAGCATCCGTTTATCAGCCTCTAGTGTCCAGCCATCCAGCCCTGCACTTCGGCTACCCACTGCGGGTATTACCATCTCTGCCCGCGGTGGGCCCTGTGGATCTCCTGTACCAGTACGTTTCTGGCTTTGCGGCCAGAGATCGTTACAGTATGAACTGACCATCAAATATGGATCCCGCTGGAGTGACTCTGCCTGACCTGGTAGCTGTGGTGAACCGTCATGGCGTCCACCTGGAGCAACTATTTCAAAAACTGCAGACCCTCACCACCTGTCTGGACCAAGTCGTGTCAGCAATGGCATCTACACCTGCTCCGCCACCTGCTGTGGTTCCGCCTCTTGCTGCGATGTCCAGCCTCAGCCTGCACCTGCCTCTGCCTGCCTGTTATTCTGGAGACCCCCATACATGTCGTGGCTTCCTCAATCAGTGCACTATCCACTTTGAGGTCCTGACCCATCAGTTCCACTCTGACCGTGCCAAGGTTGCCTTCATCATCAGCCTGCTCTCAGGTGAAGCCTTGGCCTGGGTCTCATCTCTGTGGGAGAGAGGAAATCCGCTGACAGGGGACCTCCAGGCGTTCCTGAGTGCATTCAGAAAAACCTTCGAGCTACCTGGGCGCAACACATCTGCTGCTTCATCGCTACTACGGTTTTGTCAGGGCGATTCTACTGTGGGACAGTATGCCATCCAGTTCCGTACCCGGGCCTCCGAGCTTGCCTGGAACAACGAGGCCCTCGTTGCTGCCTTCTGGGGGGGCCTCGATGGATGCATTAAGGACGAGTTGGCTGGTCGTGACCTACCTACCACCCTGCACGACCTCATCGCTCTTGCTACCCGGATTGATATCCGTTTTGCTGAGAGGGAGCTTGAGCTACGCCAGCAGCCAGTGTCCACCTGGCCTCGCAAGCCTCTGCGCTTTGTACTGGAAACCCAGAGTCAACCTCACCTGGCACCTGCGTTCCCCCAAGAGGAGCCAATGTAAGTGAACTGCACCCATCTCTCCACAGAGGAGCTTAAACCTGTGCCTGTACTGTGGTGGTACCCGTCATTATCTGAAGAACTGCCCAGTCCGCCTAGCTGCGCCTCGGAATACTCAGTACCATGGTGTTGTGGGTGAGGTGACCCTGTATGATGGTGCCTCTGCCCCCCGTCTGACCACTCCGGTCACTATACGTTTTTCTTCTGGTACTGTCCATGAAGTTCCTGCTCTGTTGGATTCTGGCTCCTCTGAAAATTTTATCCATCGTTCTCTACTGGAGAACTTTAGCCTGCCTGTCTCCCGTCTAGAAAAGCCGCTACATTTCTCTTCAATCGACGGGGAGATCCTGAAGGAGCCAGTCCTGTACCGTACCCTGCCTGTATCCCTGAAGATAGGAAGTTCCCAACAAGAGGATATCTCCTTCTACGTCCTGCCAAGTTCATCTGCTCCAGTCCTGCTCGGGCTGCCGTGGTTCCAGCTTCACAGCCCATCCCTGGACTGGAAAACGGGCGAGGTTGTCCAATGGGGCAAGCAGTGCCACTCTCGCTGCCTCAAGCCCACCCATCTGGAGCAGCCCTGCCCTCCCGTTTCTCTGCCTATTCGTTCTGCTGTGCTGGTGGAAGATTCGCATCTGCAAGAGGAGCCTCTGGTCTGCAAAGACACCTTTGACTCCCACCCCACCCCCTGCCTACTGTTTCTGCTTCTTCTCCCCAGGTCCCAGAAGTTTTCCGGGACTCTCTGGACACCTCCTCTGACGACAGTTCCTGGGATACCGAGGAGGTGGTTACCCCTAGTCGTTTTGTGGGTACCTGGCTAGCCCGGAGGGGAGGGCTTAAGCGGGGGGTACTGTCACGGTTCACGGCGCAGCCCCCGCTATGGACCGACAGTGTGCCCGTGTCTCCTGTGTCCCAGCCACTGCTGCGACATCCCCTGGTGTCCCTGGCTCCCTGCACTCACCTGTCCTGGCTCCTGCCACTCCTGAAGCCTCACCATCGCTGCTTCCTCCAGCTCTCTGGCATCCTGTGCGCATACATGCTTCCTCTAGGGGCAGGTGCGCGGCACTGCACCGCATTTAAAGAGTCAGAGTACCTTGGCCCTGCCCAGTGACCTGTAACCTCTGGCTAAATAAGGAACCTCCTACCTTTACTCTATGTCAGTTCGTTGTTGTCTTCAGCACAAGAGCTTGACCCCTTGGCTGCTGCATTGCTGCTGTTCTATTATAGGTTCCTATACGTCTATCAGTTCCTGTTGGACATTTGCCGCTGCACCAGACTGCCTACCTGCTGTACATCTGCTGCTGCACCTGCTGGCCTATACCTGCTACCTACATGGATTGTGCATACGTTCACCAGCTACACCTGGACATCTGTTTATCAGCCTCCAGTGTCCAGCCATCCAGCCCTGCACTTCGGCTACCCACTGCGGGTATTACCATCTTTGCCCGCGGTGGGCCCTGTGGATCCCCTGTACCAGGACGTTTCTGGCTTTGTGGCCAGAGATCGTTACAGTGCCTCTGCCCATTATAGAGACCCACTTTGAGCACATTGCAATAGATCTGGTTAGGCCACTCGTGAAATCCGTTAGGGGCCACCAATACATTCTGGTGGTACTCAATTATGCTACCCATTACCCAGAAGCAGTTCCACTAAGGAATTCCTCATCAAAGTCCATTGCCCGAGAATTGGTTCACATTTTTTCCAGGACAGGACTACAAAAAGGAGTTTCTGACAGATCAGGGAACACCCTTCATGTCCCGGGTAATGAAAGAGCTGTGTAAGGTCTTGAGCATTAGGCAGCTACAGACATTAGTGTACCATCCGCAAATTGATGGGCTAGTAGAGCAGTTCAACAAAACATTGAAGGTCATGCTCAGAAAGGTAGTGGAAAAAGATGGGCGTGATTGGGACTGCTTTTGTTCTCTATAAGGGAGGTCCCTCAGGCCTCAACAGGGTTCTCACCCTTTGAACTGCTGTACGGGTGGCATCCTCGCAGGTTACTTGATGTAGCCAAGGAGACCTGGCAAAGCGAGACCACACCATACAAGAGTGTCAATGAGCATGTGGCTCAAGTGCAGGAGAGGAAAGCAAATGTTATGCCCATAGTGAAGGAGCATCTTCTCCATGCTCAAGAAGCCCAAAGTAGGGTTTATAAAAGGACGGCCAGTATTAGATAGTTCCACCCTGGGGATTGGGTACTCGTCCTGGTACCCACTGTGGAGAGTAAATTCCTAGCGAAGTGGCAGGGACCATTCGAGGTTCTGCAGAAAGTTAATGAGGTTAACTACAAGATACACCAACCAGGCAAAAGGAAGCCTGTCCAGGTGTACCATGTGAACCTCATCAAGCCCTGGAAAGACAGGGACTTGACGGTTACCCCATGTCTGCTTACCCAGTCAGCAGTGGGGTTCCAAGATGTCACCATTGCCGACACCCTCTCCCCCTCACAGAAGCAGCAGTGCAGGGAGCTGTTAGAGCAGAACAAGGACATGTTCTCTGAACTACCTGGTCTCACCTCCGTAATTGAACATGAAATTATCACGGAACCTCATGTTAGAGTGAATGTAAAACCGTATAGAATCCCTGAGGCCCGTAGGCAAGTGGTGTCCCAGGAGGTGGAATGGATGCTCAAACTGGGGGTCATCGAAGAGTCTAGGAGTGGATGGTCAAGCCCGATAGTCCTAGTGCCAAAACCGAGTGGGGAATGGCGCTTCTGTAATGACTACAGAAAGCTTAACGAGGTGTCTAAGGTGGATGCCTACCCAATGCCAAGAGTAGACGAACTTATTGAAAGGCTTGGGCCGGCCCGGTACATCACCACGTTAAAACTCACAAAAGGGTATTGGCAAATTCCCCTGTCAAAGGAAGCCAAGGAGAAAACTGCCTTCTCCACCTCTGAGGGGTGCTATCAATATACTTGGATGCCTTTTGGCCTGCAGGGAGCCCCTGCCACATTCCAAAGGGCAATGGATGGCATACTGATCCCCCATAGGAAATATGCTGCCGTGTACCTCGATGACATTTCCATAGAAAAATTTGTCGTATTCCCACAAAGGAATAGCTTTTGAACTTCATGCTCTTTAATATGGGCGTATATGCAAAACAGCAAATTAGTCCATAGACAATCAAATCTTTAGTATAAATATTCAAACGGCAGTAAAAACCTGTAGTCCAATGATCGATTGCTGGTCTAACAGACAAGCTCCAGACGCCAACATCTCGTGGTCTGTATGCGCTGAATGGCCTAGCGGTAGTCTGTGTTACCCAGAATGCCAAACATGCGACGTTTCGGGGGAAGGCACGCCCCCTTTCTCAAGAGTGAATCGGATACACAATAGCAGCTATTTATGATTGTAGCATAAGACTCGTTATAACGTTACTATATGGTGCATTACAAACATTTAACTATACAAACAAATAAATAAACAAGACATCATCACAAACACACTATTAAACATTAAATTTGACTAAAACCATAGGTATTCTATCTATCCAGATACTTTGATCTTTAATGTTTTTATTTTTTGTTTTTTTTATTTTTTATTTCTAATTGAAGGACTATTAACCTTTCTATCACCTACATTAACTACTAGTTCGCTAACTTTTCTAACATTAACTAGACAGAAACAATCCTAACGCATCTGAGCAACATAGACTTCGCTCTCTACAAAAATACATTCCAAAAGCACTCTTCATTAAGCCCCTTGGATGCCAGAAAGTCCAACTTATGGATCCAAAATACCTTGCGCTGCAGCAACCGTAGGATAAGTTGTTCTTGGTCATTTGCTTCAATCGTCTCCAGAATGCACCATCTAAGGTCAGCTACCTGTTGGCCGTTTTCATAGAAATGCCTAGCTACGGTGGATTCTGTAAATTTACGTTATCCACCCTCTTTCTTGCTCTCCTGTTGATCACATTTAGATTTATATAATCTGATCTGGGATTTATGTTCGTTAAGCCTAATGCGGACCATTCTGGAGGTTTGTCCTACGTAACACTTGCCACATGGGCTCTTTAACAAATATATAGCTTTCCTGGTAGTGCAGGTGAAAAAACCTTGTACTGGAATGGAATACCCTAACATGGGGTGAGTAATCAAGGAACCTCTTATTATCCCATTGCAATTCTGGCATGCCAAACATGCAAAGGTGCCCTTCTTTTGTGTATTAAGAAACATCTGTTTTGATTTTTTCTTGTTTAAATCCGAGTGAACTATATGATTACCTATTGTTTTACCCTTCTGGTAAACAAACCTTGGGGTGTCTCGGAACAAATGTCCATATTTAGAGTCACTTTGTAAAACATGCCAGTACTTGCAAATAGTTTTCTTAATTAAATCTGAATGACAATCGTAGACAGTGGAGAACCAAAGTCCACGGCTGTCACCCCTATTTTTCTTTTTCGTACATCCTGTCTTGTAAGCTGACCTATTTCTTCACCAAGTTTGCTGACCTCTTCTCTACTATATCCCCTTTCAACAAATTTATTTGTTAAACTGTCCTTATTCTTATTATATTCCTCATCAGAGGAACAAATGCGCCTAAGGCATACAGACCACGAGATATTGTCCCTTCGGGATGGCTTTCAATACACTTGGAGCATGTTGACTCCTATTGTGGAGTAAATTATTCCTATCAGATTCTTTTTGATATACGGTGTTGGTCAACTGTGCATTCTAAATATTAACCTCTAAATCAAGAAAGCTAATATTAACTCGACTTTTTGCCAGATAAGATTCAATCAGAGGAGGAATGGAGTTTATAAATTAAACAAACTCATTCAATTCATCTTCATTTCCACACAATAACATGAACACGTCATCCACATACCTAAGCCAGAGCTTAAAGCATAGGCTCCAGCAACTGTGGACGACATGTTCAGTTTCAAAGTTTCCATGTAGATGTTCGCCAGACTGGGCGCAACAGGAGAACCCATTGCAACTCCCTGTCGTTGCCAAAAGAACTCTTCCCCAAACCTAAAGTAGTTTTTTGAAAGAATAACTTTGAGTAATTCCATGAGGAACCCAATCTGCCTATTAGACAGTCCGGGGTCGTCACACAACTTTCGTCTAATAGCCTGAACTCCCTCTTCATGGGGAAAATTGGTGTACAGGCTTGACATCCAGAGTACACAAAAAGGTAACATCTGATACGTCAATACTTTCGAGTCTAGTCAAAAAATTACTAGTGTCTTTAAGGCACCGTGGCAAAGACGTAACGATCTTTTGTAAGAAACCATCAATGTGTACTGCACTTGGCTGAAAAACGTATCCTATCCCGGAGACAATCGGTCTACCAGGAGGGTCAGTAAGGGATTTATGTATTTTTGGAACTATATAAAGTAATGGAACTCTTGGATGGTCTACTTTCAACATTTTGGCCATTCGTGTATCAATAAGGCCCTGTGTCTCTGCTTCTGAAATTATTTGGTCAATCTGAATCTAAATAGATACCGTCGGGTCACCATCTGCCTTTTCGTAGACATTTATGTCATTAAGTTGTTTTTCTGCCTCACCTATATAATTAGCCCTATCCATGATGACCGTAGCGCCTCCCTTATCCTCTTTTTTAATGACTAAGCTGTCATCTTTTTGTAGGCTAATAAGGGCTTGTTTTTCAACTTTAGTGATATTGTTACATTTTCGTTTTTCTACTGTTTGCCATTTTTGGTGACTTCTTTTCGGACTAACTGTTGGAATGTTTCTAAAGCTGCACACGAAACCTCAGGGTCAAACCTACTCTGACTATGTAATCTATTCGGTATCTCTTTATTAATCCTAGCATTACCAAAATTAATTCTCAGTCCAGCCTTGCGACAGAACCTATACAGGTCCGTCTCAAAGCTGAACAGAGAGGTTTGTTGCACTGGGATAAAATTAAGTCCCTTATTTAGAACTTCATACTGTGGATACAGGATACAGAAATTTGCTAGTAATTGCTGTTGTATTTCATAGGTGCAAAACCCACCTTTTATTATCCGTAAACAATTTAATTAGGTTTTTTTCACTTTGGCGCAGCCCAGTTTTGTTCAAAGACCCATCTTGTACTTATATTACGATACAGAAATTTGCTAGTAATTGCAGGTGTATTTCATAGGTGCAAAAACCACCTTTTATTATCCATACACAATTTAATTAGGTGTTTTTCACCGAATGGTGTTTTTTCACCAAAAATGGCGCAGGCCATTTTTGTTCAAAGACCTATCTTGTACTTATATTAGGATACAGAAATTTGCTTGTAATTGCTGTTGTATTTCATAGGTGCAAAAACCACCTTTTATTATCCGTACACTATTTAATTAGGTTTTTTTCACTTTGGCGCAGCCCAGTTTTGTTCAAAGACCCACATTTTACTTATATTAGAATAGAGAAATTTGCTAGTAATTGCAGTTGTATTTCATACGTGCAAAAACCACCTTTTATTATCAGTACACAATTTAATTAGGTGTTTTTCACTTTGGCGCAGCCCAGTTTTGTTCAAAGACCCACATTAGGATACATAAATTTGCTATTAATTGCTGTTGTTTTTCATTGGTTCTTAAACCCACCTTTTATTATCCGTAAACAATTTAATTTTGTTTTCTTAACTTTGGCGCAGTCCATTTTTTTTCAAAGACCCATCTTGTACTTATATTATGATACAGAAATTTGCTAGTAATTGCAGGTGTATTTCATTGGTGCAAAAACCTCCTTTTCTTATCCATATAACATTTAAATAGCTGTATTGCACTTTGGTTCGTCCCAGTTTTTTTCAAATAGCCACCTTGTACTTAAATTTGGATACAGAAATTTCATAGTTACAGTTGGTGTATTTCATTGGTGCAAAAACCACCAGTTGTTATTCGTATAACTTTTAAATAGCTACATTGCACGTGGTGCGGCCCTAGTTTTTTTTCAAATAGCCACGTTGTACGACAATTCTGATAGAAAATTTTTCTAGCAACTGTTCTCGTTTGTCATTGCTGCAAAAAACGCAATTTCTCATCCGTGTAACTTCTGAATAGTTTAATTGCGCTCGTTGAATCTCAGTTTGGCGCAGATAGCGCACTTGTATGATATTTTGTTGAAAACTATCAATTCCTAGTCCTACTGGGCAGTTGTAAATCCCTGGGACTGAAGGAAGAACACTGTTGATTTTGTCTTACGGTTCTTCCACCAGACCGCATTTCACAGGTATACACTAGAAACAATTCTGTTTCTAATCCTAGTTGGCTGTAGGAAATTAGAGGGATTTAAGAATAGCTGTGATTTGCTGTCTTTTAATAAGAGACTGTCAAAACTCTTCCATACTTTCTTAAATTTTTATCTTTCTGAACATGGAGCGAAATGCAGGTGGTAAGCGAGCAAAGAGGGGTGTAGGACATGGAGGTAGAGGTACGAGAGAAGGTGCTCCTTCCAGTGCTGGCAACAACACGCAAGCCAGCGGATTGTCGGCTGCAGGACAGTCAGGCCTGTCAACGCTGGGTCAAGGCCCTGTGAATCTCAGTAACGAACAGCATCGCCAATCTGTTCTTCAGTGGTTAATGCAACCTGCATCCAGCAGTCTTACCTCCTCGTCCTCCCAGTCACGGCCACAAATGTCGTCATCAGCATCGTCAGCATCCGTCCAACATGAAGCGAAGGCAGCCCAAATGTCAACTCGTGTACCCACCACTGTGGATAATCCATTTTCTGAAGACCTCTTTGATGAAAAAATGCGGTTGGGGTCAGAAGGCATGTTAAAAGATCAAGAGGCCAAAGAGGATGATTTTATCTGCTGTGACGCCCAGTTACTGATGCCATCAGAGGAGGAGAAGGAAGCCGGTCAATCGGCAAAAATCCCGGGCGGTCAGCAACGCCTTGCAGTGCCTCTTGCTTGTAGCCCGCAGCTCCTGGATGCAGAATGTCAGGACGACGAAGTCACCTGTGTTGATGATGATGATGATGACATTGCGGATCCAACAAGGTCTTTTCCGCAGACTTTGCTTGCGAGCGCTTCATCACTGGACGAGGAGGAAGACGATGGGTTAGTGTCAGTACGGGTCCCTCCTCAAAAAGGGAGAGGGCGGTTGCAGAAGTCCGCTGAGATGATTCCGCCACTCATGATCAGCGGAAACACCGCTCCTCACTTATCGCCGTTGAAAAGGTCCAGGACCTCTCAAGCTAGTGCCTTTTTCGAGCAAGCCTTTGATTCACCCAGCAATGTCATATGCCGCCTTTGCCATAAATTCATCATTAGAGGCAAGAATCTTAGGTGTTTAACCACCACCAACATGTCTAGTCACATGCAGCGAATGCATGAGTTGAAATGGAGGGAACAATTGGCCAAAAAAAGGCCACACCGATGCCGGGCTTCCAACAACTGTCCTTCCACCAGTTTGATGACCTGCACACGGTACAGTGGCCAGTCTAGCAGCCAGCCTTCTGTCTTCCAAGTTTGGGAGCAGAAGAAACACTTTAACCCAAACCATCCCAAAGCCAAAAGCCTGAATGTCGGCATTGCCAGGCTTTTGGCCTTGGAAATGTTGCCTTTCCGTCTGGTGGACACAGATGGGTTCCGCCACATCATGGCCCTTGCCTGTCCCCAATACCAGATGGCGAGCAGGCATTTCTTTTCCAGAAAAGCCGTCCCTGCCCTGGCCAACCACGTGTCATCTAAAATTTTAAGCGCGTTGTCTGCATCTGTATCCGGCAAAGTCCATCTGACCACCGACATATGGACTAGTAAGCACGGCCAAGGCCGCTATATCTCTGTGACAGCTCACTGGGTGAGCTGGGTGGATGTCTCTGGGGGTGACGGTGGCTCTCAGGCTCGGCGCACGCTCTTCAAAACTGCAGAGACACCAGGCCGTGGTGAAATTAATCTGTCTTGGAGACCGTCCACACACAGGTCAGGAGCTGTGGAAGGCTCTCTGCAACGAGACTGAGCGCTGGCTGGGTGACAAGAACCTTGTGCTAGGCAACATGGTGTGCGATAACGGGCGAAATCTGCTGGCCGCCCTTAAGATCAGTAGGCTGGAGCACATCCCTTGCCTGGCACATGTCATGAACCTTGTCGTCCAGAAATTTCTGAAGCGCTACCCGGGTCTGGACTGCCTGCTGAGGAAGGCTCGAGGTCTGAGCTCGCACTTCCGCCATTCGCACCCTCCTTCGTCCTGCCTGGCTGCGTTGCAGCATCAGCTCGACCTCCCCATCAACCGTCTCATTGTTGACGTGCCAACACATTGGAATTCCACCCTCCACATGCTCCAGAGATTGTGGCAGCAGTGCAATGCCATTACGCAGTATGATGTGACACATGGCCTGACAAGCAGCGATGCGGACCTCGGGGTGTTGAGCCACCAAGAGTGGAGGCAGGTGAGAGAGCTCTGCACAATCCTTGCCAGTTTTGAATAAGCCACCAAAATGGTCAGTGCGGACAATGCCCTTGTCAGCATGAGCATTGTGGTGATTTTAGTTCTGGAATGATCGTTGGACACTGAAACATCAGCTCCAACCGGCGATGGAGGAGGAGACGGACACAGATGCGGACACGGAGCCTTTCTCTCCGTCGAATCCACAAGGCCTGACAGTTTTCACAATTTTATCGGTCTTCATTAGGCAGTGGTTCAGGGTCCAGGGCTAGTACAAGGCGACGCCTCAGCTCTCAGGGTGAATAATCTGAGGCAAGTCAGGGCTGTGTTGAAGCTGTGCCGGAGGAAGCGGAGGAGGAGGAGGATGAGGTATTCCTGGACACCAACATTACCGACGTCCCTGCCTTGGAAAAAGGTTGGCGCGAATTTGAGGCGGAGGAGGAAGATGAGGAAGATCAGTTTGCTAGTGCCCCTCGACCCAGAGGCTTGGGAAATCAAGGCTCCATCTCTCACATGAGTGCTTGGATGCTCCATTTCCTCCAACATGATCCTCGCATTAAGGCCATCAAAATGAACAACAGTTACTGGGTGGCCACCCTCCTGGATGCCCGGTACAAAACAAAACTCAGCACTTTCCTTCCACCCACCCAAATAGAGAGTAAAATGCAGGAAATGAAGACCTTGCTGATTGATCAACTGGAGACATCTGTTACGTCTGCTTCACGTTCTTCAAATGTCACGGTGGAACAACGTCAGCGATGTGACAGCAGTAGAGTGCCAAGTAACAGTAGCGGCAGCAGCAGGCAATGCGACAGAAGCCTAATGGGTGACCTCTGGCAATCTTTATTTACCAAGGGAGGTACAAGGGAGATACAGGAAGACTTGAACAGATGTAGGTTATTCAGAGGACATGGTGTATGGAGCACATTTGCCACCCCGAAAACAGAGACAATTTCCTCCAACACATTGAGTAAAACGAGAAAAAGAATGCCAAGAAAAAGTGCACCTGGGTGAAACAGGAGCGTCAACCACCAGCATTTCCAAGCTCAATTGGTCCGCACTCATACGGAGGGGTAAGCGCTCTCGTAGAGGCAGAAATTTCTCTAGCGCTACCTAGGTCTTGACTGTGTACTGAGGAAGGCTGGAGGTCTGAGCTCACACTTTCGCTTCCGCACTCTGCTTCAGCACGACTGTTTTCGATGCTGCATCATAAGAGCATTTTTTGCCGTGTTAATGGATGACGGACGCCTGCCTGGGCTCTCACCTCACCCACTGTAACTCAGGCACTGCTAGCTGAACTTGCGTGCTAATAGATGACAAACACCAGCCCTGGCTCTCACCGCACCCACTGTAACTCGGGCCCTGTTAGCTGAACCTGCGTGTTAATAGATGACGGACGCCAGCCCTTGCTCTCACCATAAGGCCGGCCCTGCCAGCTGAACCTGCGTGATCCATGTTTACAGCCTCACCTGCCTTGATCATTAATTTCCTGAATGCAGGATTTTCAGACAGGCCTCGTTGACCTACTGGGGACATCTGTTTTGTTTGCTTCACATTCTAATGTCACGGTGGAACAATGTCACCAGTAGAATGGCAAGTAGCTCTAGCAGCAGCAGTAATGGAAAACAAGTTGTTTTTAATATAGTTTATTTCTTATTGAGAAATTTCCTGCTGATGGTCCCATAAGGGCACCTGTGCGGGTTTTTGGGTCATGCTGCAGTCCAGGAAATGGATAGTCAATGTCCAGTTTAACTGAAATGGTAGTTGAAAGACTCCTTTTTCCGTCACTTTTTAATCTGTGGGTCAGACAGGTTTTGGGGTCATACTGCGGTCCAGGGCAGATATAGTCAATGTCCAGTTCAACTAAAATGGTGGTTAAAAGACTGCTTTTTCTGGCACTTTTTTAAATCTGGGGGTCATGCAGGTTTGGGGCTCATGCTGTGGCCCAGGACAGGGATAGTCTATGTCCAGTGAATCTAAGATGGTGGTTGAAAGACTCCTTTTTCCGGCACTTTTTAATTCTGGGGGTCATGCAGGTTTGGGGCTCATGCTGTGGCCCAGGACAGGTATAGTCAATGTCCAGTTCAACTAAAATGGTGGTTGAAAGACTCCTTTTTCCGGCACTTTTTAAATCTGGGGGTCATACAGGTTTGGGGCTCATGCTGTGGCCCAGGACAGGTATAGTCAATGTCCAGTTCAACTAAAATGGTGGTTCAAAGACTCCTTTTTCTGGCACTTTTTAATCTGTGGGTCATGCAGGTTTGAGGGTCATGCTGCGGTACAGGACATGTATAGTCAATGTCCAGTTCAACTAAAATGTTGGTTGAAAGACTCCTTTTTCCGTCACTTTTTAATATGTGGGTCAGACAGGTTTAAGGGTCATGCTGTGTTTCAGGACAGGGATAGTAAATGTCCAGTTCAAGTAAAATGACGGTTCAAATCATACTGCCTTCTGGCACTTTTTAATTTGTGGATCATGCAGGTTAAAGGGTCATGCTGTGGCACAAGACAGGGATAGTGAATGGTCTGTGAGTTTTTTTCTGTGACTTTTATAACCTAATTGTGTTGCCTAAGATGTAGCATGTATCCAGTTTCCTGTTGTGGATGTTAATTCCAGCTTCTCCAGCCCTGTCTGGGTGTAAGAATTAAGGTGTTGTTCCTCTCCCATAGACTTTAATGGTCATCGGCGATAATCTATTATCGACTATCGGATATCGTCCTGATAATTGACGATATTGACTATCGACCCGTCGACATAATCGCTCATCACTAACTACCGCTAGGCCGTTCAGCGCATACAGACCACGAGATGTTGGTGTCTGGAGCTTGTCTGTTAGACCAGCAATCGATCATTGGACTACAGGTTTTTACTGCCATTTGAATATTTATACTAAAGATTTGATTGTCTATGGACTATTTGCTGTTTTGCATATAGTTTCATAGTTTGTAAAAAAGACAAGACGTCCATCCAGTTCAGCCTGCTGTGCTAAGGTGTTGATCCAGAGGAAGGCAAAAAAACCCCGATGAGGTATAAGCCAATTGTCCTCATTTAAGGGAAAAATTCCTTCCCGACTCCAATCTGGCAATCAGAAAAATCCCTGGATCAATGACCCCTTTCCTGAATCCTAGACACTATAACTTGTTATATTATTACGCTCCAGAAATGCATCCAAACCATTTTTGAACTCCATTATTGAATTCACCATGACAAGTCCCTCTGGCAGAGAATTCCATAGTCTCACTGCTATTACAGTAAAGAATCCCTTTCTATGTTTATGTAGAAACTTTTGTTCCTCAAGACGTAGAGGATGCCCCCTTGGTCTATATACAGCCCTGGGTATAAATAAATCTTGGGAGAGATCTCTATATTGACCTTTGATGTATTTAAACATATTTATTATGTCCCCTCGAAGCCGTCTTTTTTCTAAACTAAGTAACCCTAATCTTGCTAATATTTCTGGGTACTGTAGTCCACCCAGTCCTTTTATTATTTTGTTGCCCGCCTTTGTACCTGTTCAAGCTCTACAATGTCTTTCCTGTGCACTGGTGCCCAAAACTGTACACAATATTCCATGTGTGGTCTAACCAGTGACTTGTATAATGGGAGAATAATGTTCTCATCATGTGCCTCTATGCCCCTTTTAATACACCCCATGATCCTATTAGCCTTGGCAGCTGCTGCCTAACATTGGCTGCTACAGTTAAGTTTATTGTCCACTAGGATTCCCAAGTCCTTCTCCATGTCATTTTTACCTAGTGTTTTTCCATTTAACATGTAATCATGTAATGGATTTTTCCTCCCCATGTGCATAACCTTGCATTTATCTGTATTAAACCTCATCTTCCATTTCCCTGCCCAGGCCCCTGCCTGGTGTAGTTTTACTGAAGCTTAAATTTAAAGTGCATGATATATACAAAGTTTAATACCTAGATGACATTGTCATCTTCAGCCAGGACTGGGAAAGTCATCTAGGGAAACTGCAGGCCATCATAGATGCAATAAGGAGAGCAGGGTTCGCCATCAACCCAAAAAAATGTGCGGTTGGTATGGAAGAGGCCAAGTACTTAGGGTACATTGTGGGTAGAGGCTTAATAAAACCGCAGATCAACAAGGTTGAAGCCATACAAGGTTGGCCATGCCCGCTAACAAAAAAAAGCAGGTAAGGGCATTTTTGGGCATTGTAGGGTACTACTGCCGGTTTGTGCCGGACTTTGCCACGATAGCTTCCCCTCTAACCGAGCTCACAAAAGGGTCCCAGTCTGTGATGATAAAGTGGTCTCCGGAGGCCGAAAAAGCTTTTTGTGAACTGAAGCAGGTCTTGTGTAACCAACCAGTCCTGGTAACTCCGAACTTTTCTAAGGAGTTCACAGTCCAGACAGATGCATCTGATATAGGCCTTGGGTTCAGTAATGTCGCAGGACATAGATGGGGAAAAACATCCCGCAAACTGTCCCCGGCATAGAAAAATTATTCTATTGTGGAGAAAGAGTGCCTGGCTATTAAGTGGGACTTGGACGCTCTCTGGTATTATCTGCTGGGTAGACGTTTCAAACTGGTTTCTGACCAAGCGACATTAAAATGCATGCGGTTAAAAAAAGGGAACAATGCCAGAATAATGTGCTCAGAGAGGGGGCGGGGGGGGTATGTGACAAAGCACAAGGCCTTGTCATCGAGGGCCGATATGTGCCACCGTATCTTAGGGCTGCGGTGGAGTAAGCCATGTAAATAGGTCTGCAACCTAGGGTTGCAGACACCTTGTGTATTTTTGCATCACTGCTTTAAGCAGTGGTATTCCGGGTCTGACTTTTACTGTAGCAGTCTTAGATCTGGGTGGGATGACTGCTCCCACATATCCACCACAGGATTTCCTTGGCCTATAAAGCCAGGAAGTCAGGTGTGCTGGGTGTGGTACGCCACTCCAAGCTTGGAGTGTGTAGAGGAGGGATCTACTGTGTGAAGGCTCTGTCAGAGAGCTGAACTTACCTTTCTTAGGTGCTGCTAAGTTGTATGGTAAGCTGAACCTGTTTCCGTTATCCGTTTAAGTTCTGTTTTGCACCCTGCTGAAGATAAGCTGTTTTCTGTTCTGTTTGGACTTTCTGCTAATAAAACCTGTTTAATTTAACATTACCGGTGTCTGTGGTCCCTGTGACGGAGCTGACACCCCACAATAGATATATACAACTAAATATATATATCTATCTATATATATATCTATATATACCTATATACATATTCGGCAGACAACAGGACATGTCTCCAAAAATGTAGGTCTTTGTACCGCTGTTCATTTGTAAACATTAATCTGGCTTTTATATGTTTCTTTGTGAGTAATGGTTTCTTCCTGGCAGAGTGGCCTTTCAGCCCATGTTGATCTAGTACTCATTTCACTGTGGATAATGACACAATCTTACCAGCTTCCACTAGCATCTTCACAACGTCGTTTGCTTTTGTTCTTGGGTTGATATGCACATGGCGGATCAAAGCATGTTCATCTCTAAGACACCGAACAGTGTCCTTTCTGAGTGGTATGATGGCTGGACATTCCCATCTTGTTTGTACTTGCATACAATTACTTGTACAGATGAACAAGGCACCGACACGTATCTGGAAATTGCACCCATATTTTTCGGACTATAAGACGCACTTTTTTCCCCCCAAAATTGGGGAGAAAACGGGTGCGTCTTATAGTCCGAATATACAGCCGGAGGCTGGAGAAGAGCGATGCTGAGGGAAGCCGGCGGCGGAGTTCAAAGGGTTAAACCCAGCTGCTGGTTTTCCGCAGCATCGCTCTACTCCAGCCTCCTGCTAGAGACAGCTTGGTGCAGGCAGTGGCAGTTACGTGCGTGCAGGCAGTGGCGGCATTAAGTTGCGGGCGGCTGGCAGTGGCATTAAGTTGCGGCCGGGCGACAGTAGATAGCAGCAGGGATGGATCAGGATCCATCCCTGCTCTTAACACCTTCGCCACCGCCAGCTGAAAGAGGAGCGGTGCAGGGGGGCGATCGGTTGCCAAGGCAACTGAAGGCTCATGCAGGCTTCTGCAGCTGCCATGTATGCACACCTATTCCACCCTGCCTATGACAGGGTGTAATAGATAATGAATGAAAAATCCTACGTATAGGACAAGAAATTATGCACATTAGTGGTCTTATACCCTAGGGTGACTAAGTATTAAAGTAAAAAAAAAAGTTTTAAAAAAATAAAGTTTAAATCACTCCCCTTCCGCCGTTTTACAAATAAAATATAAAATAGTTTCACATATCTGGTATCGCCACATCCGTAAAAGTCTAATCTATTAAAATACATCATTTATCCCGTACACTGAACACCATAGGAGAAAAAATTATTTGTAGTTTTTTGGTCACTTAATATCCACAACAAACTTGGAATCAAAAGTGATCAAAATGTCACATGTATCCCAAAATGGTACCAATAAAAACTACACTTCATTCTGCACTTTTTGCTTAATTTTTTTTCCCTATTTTCCCCCTCTAAAACCTAGGTGTGTCTTATGGTCCGGTGTGTCTTATAGTCCGAAAAATATCTATCTATCTATCTATCTATCTATCTAAAACCGAAAAAATCGCTGCACTCACAAACATATAAAATAAAACAAGTTTGTGCTTTATTCCATGTCAGGCGACGTTTCGGCTTCCAATGAGCCTTTCTCAAGCAATTAGTGGGTGGAAAGTGATTGACATATAAAGGCAGTGCTCATAAATATTCAACAATACAATCAATATACATTTCATAAAAATATCATAATCAAACAGTGTAACAAGCAATCAAAATATGAGGAATACACACGTGCAAATTACATATTACAAAAAAGTGAATAATACCTTTAAGATGCAAAAGCATAGTGCATATAGGATATGTACCATAAACAAGGTGGAATATATATTATTGTGTAAACACAGGTGAATATTAAATAAAGAAGAAATGAGCTCCTCCTACCAGCAGTAGCTAACATAGGAACACATGCAAACTCGGACTCGGCGTCCTCCATGTCCCACAGAGCATGTCCGGAACTGCGTCATCATGCCGGCACGAAGCGAGAGCTGCTCCAGTCCGCGCATGCGCAGATCACCATAGAAGCCACCAACGTCACGTTGCAAGAGGGAATGCAGCAGCCTATCCGTGCGATATCACAGAAGCACTGCTGGAATCCACATACAAAAGAAAAATAAATGAAACAAAATAAAGCAGGGGCAATATAATTAATATACAATCACCATGGACAACTTTCAATATGTGATAAATAAACGCACAGAGTCCTACATATATGATGAAGGGAAAACAGTGTACAACCCTGACCGAAAAAATATACAGGGAAAAAAACCACACACATTCAGCACAGTCTAATCCCATAATGATTAAAGTCATATCAAGCAAGATGAACTGTAACATAAAAAATTCACGGTCATCAGCTATGACAGACAATTCCCACGATTGATAAGTGACTCCACACTTTCCAATATTATATAGACAAACATAAAAAATAAAAATAAATAATAATTAAATGGCAAGGTGACTACCATACAGAATGGACATGCGCCGCAGAACATAGGGAACAAACAAGACACAAGGAAGCACGAAAATTAAAAAAATTAAAAATAAATGATCTTTATTTAAAAAAAATACAAAATAAAAATAACGGCTCAATAGGAGGAAGTTCATATTTTCCCATTGCGAAGACTGTAAAAAGTAATATTTTCCATTATGGAATCTGTAAAAAAGAAAAAATTAATAATCAACATAAAATAATAATATAATCCACCCATACCTAGGTGCATAACATAGGTCAAAATGAACGAATAAGAAGGGAAGTGTGGAGTCACTTATCAATCGTGGGACTTGTCTGTAGTGTTGAGCGATTATTATCGACAAAGTTGAAATCAGCACTGTATTTACGTTGATCTGATTTTTTTAGATCATGCGATAATTTAGGTTAAAATCTGTGCATAATCTATTAATATTGCGCCATTTTCGGCGTTTTACGTCTTTTGGCGGCCACAAATCAGCTTACAGAATAGAGCAGGGTGAGATGTGTGTGCGACGTAAATGACTGGGAGTGTAGGGTTGCGATTGGCTAAAAAATCACACGACCTCGTTTTACAAAGAACACCCCTTCCGTTCATGATCGTGTCTGTCAGCGTCTCAGAGCAGTAGGACGTGCGTTTCTGCCTCTGTCCAAACACCCTCAGCAAACAGCTTCAGCGAAATTATTCTATTTTTTCACAGAGAAAGCTCTACTGTTAGCTGTGATCCTTAAAAACTTATTAGATCAGAGATTTGAAGTTTTTTATGTAGTTAGGTAGAAAAATTTTAAAGGAGCATCTACCGCTGTAAAGTACAGGGGGAAGCAGGGGGGGGGCCCCGCGGGGCGAACACAGACAAGCTCTTTTAAAGAATACGGATATAGTTCCCCAAGACTTAGTGTAGACATTGCACTGCTATAGCTTTATTATTAACAGTTTTCTATTGAAATATTTCCTGGATATTGGGCGCCTAAAACTTATATTAGGATACACAAACTTTTCAGAAAAAGCAGGCCTTTTTTTAGGGGCAAAACTCCCTTTTATTACAG
The DNA here is from genome assembly GCA_025379985.1 of Phyllomedusa bahiana. Classification (NCBI taxonomy): domain Eukaryota; kingdom Metazoa; phylum Chordata; class Amphibia; order Anura; family Hylidae; genus Phyllomedusa; species Phyllomedusa bahiana. Next base: position 102,500 of record JAODAL010007143.1, read on the forward strand.
AAACATTTTTAGATAGGTGCCTTTTTCAAAATTTTGCCCATTCCAGCTTTGTTGATTAGCCCCTTGCGTTAAAATTAGAAAACCAGCAATTTTTTTAGTCAGCACAGGTTTTTAGGTGCCAAAAATCCTTTAATATCCGAATACATTTCAATAGTGTTTTTTTTTACTTTTTGGGGCGTACAGCTTTGTTTTAGGCTTTTGCAGCTAAATGTGAATACGCAAAATTTTTTAGTCACCACAGGTGAATTATAGGTGCCCAAAAAACCTTTTATTATCCCAATATATTTTAGTTTCGTGTTTTTTTTACTTTGGTGCACTACAGCTTTTTTATTTAGGCCCTTGCCCCTTAAAATTTAATACAGCAATTTTGTAGTCACCACAGTGAATTGAAAAGGGGCCCAAAAAACCTTTTATTTCCAAAAACATTTCCAATTACGTGTTTTTCCCTTGGCGCACTACACTTGTTCATTGAGGAAACCTTCACTTAAATGTAATACATAATTTTGTAGTCACCACAGGTTTAATTGAAAGGTGCCCAAAAAAACCTTTTATTATCCGAATACATTTCAGATACGTGTTTTTTCAATTTGGCCAGTACAGCTTTTGTTGATAGAGCTACTTTGCAGTTAAATTATGAATACAGCAATTTTGTAGTCACCACAGGTAATTGAAAGGTGCCAAAAATACCTTTAATATCCGAATACATTTCAGATACGTGTTTTTTTCACTTTTGGTCAGTCAGCTTTGTTGATAGAAAATTTCTTTGCAGTTAAATTTGAATACAGCAACTTTGGTAGTCACCACAGGTTGATAGGTGCCAAAAAATACCTTTTTTTATTTTAATATCATTTCAGATACGTGTTTTTTCACTTTGGCGCAGCTCAGCTGTGTTGATAGAGCCACCTATCAGTTAAATTTGAATCCAGCAACTTTGTAGTCACCACAGGTGTACTGATAGGTGCCAAAAATACCTTTTAATATCCGTATACATTTGAGACAGGTGTTTTTTTTCACTTTTGGTCAGTCAAACTTTGTTGATTGATCACTTTGCAGTTAATTTGAATACAGCAATTTAGTAGTCACCACAGGTGAATTGAAGGTGCCAAAAATACCTTTTATTATCCGAAAACATTTCAGAAGGGGTTTTTTCACTTTTGGTCAGTCCCTGCTTTGTTCATAGAGCTACTCTGTAGTTAAATTGAATACAGCAATTTAGTAGTCACCACAGGTGAATTGATGGTGCCAAAAAATACTTTATATTATCCCGTATACATTTCAGACAGGTGTTTTCTTTCACTTTTGGTCAGTCATGCTTTGTTCATAGAGCTACTTGTAGTAAATTTGGAATACAGCAATTTGTAGTTACTACAGGTTAAATTTATAGGTGCCAAAAAATACCTTTTATTATCCTGAAAACAATTTCAGAAGTGTTTTTCTTTCACTTTTTGGGCAGTCTGCTTGTTCATAGAGTACTTTGTAGTTAAATTTGAATACGCAATTTAGTAGTCACCACAGGTGAATTGATAGGTGCCAAAAAATACCTTTAAAATCCCCTATAAAGTTTCAGACAGGGGTTTTTTTCACTTTTGGTCGGTCAAGCTTTGTTCATAGAGCTACTTTGTAGTTAAATTTGAATACAGCAAATTTAGTAGTCAAACCCCAGGGGGAATTGATAGGTGCCAAAAATACCTTTTATTATCTCGTATAAAATTTCAGACAGGTTTTTTTTCACTTTTTATCAGTCATGCTTTGTTCATAAGCTACTTTGTAGTTAAATTTGAATACAGCAAATTTAGTAGTCACCCCACGTGAAGTGATAGGGGCCAACAAATACCTAATATTATCCCGTATACATTTCAGCCAGGCGTTTTGTCACTTTTGGGCAGTCATGCTTTGTTCAAAGAGCTACTTTGTAGTTAAAAATTTTAACACAGCAATTTAGTAAGTCACCACAGGGGAATTGATAGGTGCCAAAAAATTCCTTTTATTATCCCTAAACATTTCAGAAAAGGTGTTTTTTTTCACTTTTGGTCAGTCCCTGCTTTTGTTCATAGACTACTTTGTAGTTAAATTTGAACACAGCAATTTATAGTCACCACAGGTGAATTGATAGGTGCCAAAAATACCTTTTTTTATCGAATACATTTCAGATACATGTTTTTTTTTTTACTTTGGCGCACTACAGCTTTGTTCATTGAGGCACCTTGCACTTAAATGTGAATACAGCAATTTTGTAGTCACCACAGGTGAATGAAAGGTGCCAAAAATACCTTTATTATCCGAATACATTTCAGATACGTTTTTTTCAAATTTGGCGCAGTACAGCTTTGTTGATAGAGCTACTTTGCAGTTATATGAATACAGCAATTTGTAGTCACCACAGGTGAATTGAAAGGTGCTAAAAATACCTTTTATTATCCGAATACATTTCAGATACGTGTTTTTTCACTTTTGGTCAGTCAAAGCTTTGTTGATAGATCTACTTTGCAGTTTAAATTTTTAATCCAGCAACTTTTTAGTCACCACAGGTTGATAGGTGCCAAAAAATACCTTTTATCATCAATATTTCATTTCAGATACGTGCTTTTTCACTTTGGCGCAGGCCAGCTGTGTTGAAGAGCCCCCTTGCAGTTTTAAAAATTTGAATCCAGCAACTTTGTAGTCACCACAGGGGTACTGCTCGGTGCCACAAATACCTTTCAATATCCGTATACATTTTAGACAGGTGTTTTTTTTTCACTTTTGGTCAGTCAAGCTTTGTTGATAGATCTACTTTGCAGTTAAATTTGAATACACAATTTATAGTCACCACAGGTGAATTGGGTAGGTTTCCAAAAATACCTTTTATTATCCCGTATACATTTCAGACAGGTGTTTTTTTCCTTTTGGTCCCGTCATTTCTTGTTCATAGAGCTAAATCTGTAGTTAAATTTGAATACAGCAATTTAGTAGTCACCACAGGTGAATTGATAGGTGCCAAAAAAAAACTTATATTATCCCGTATACATTTTATACAGGTGTTTTTTTCACTTTTGGTCAGTCAAGCTTTTTTCATAGAGCTACTTTGTAGTTAAATTTGAATACAGCAATTTAGTAGTCACCACAGGTGAATTGATAGGTGCCAAAAATACCTTTTATTATCCCGTATACATTTCAGAAAGGTGTTTTTTTCACTTTTGGTAAGTCAAGCTTTGTTCATAGAGCTACTTTGTAGTTAAATTTGAACACAGCAATTTAGTAGTCACCACAGGTGAATTGATAGGTGTCAAAAAATACCTTTTTTATCAGTATACATTTCAGACAGGTGTTTTTTTCACTTTTGGTCAGTCAAGCTTTGTTCATCGAGATACTTTGTAGTTAAAGTTGAATCCAGCAATTTAGTAGTCACCACAGGTGAATTGATAGGTGCCAAAAAATACCTTTTATAATCCCCTAACATTTCAGACAGGTGTTTTTCACTTATGGTCAGTCATGCTTTGTTCATAGACTACTTGTAGTTAAATTTGAATACAGCAATTTAGTAAATCACCACAGGAGAATTGATAGGTGCCAAAAAATATCTTATATTATCCCGTATACATTTCAGACAGGTGTTTTTTTTTCACTTTTGGTCAGTCATGCTTTGTTCATAGAGCTACTTTGTAGTTAAATTTGAATAGAGCAATTTAGTAGTCACCACAGGTAATTGATAGGTGCCAAAAAAAACGTTTATTATCCCGTATACATTTCAGACAGGTGTTTTTTTTCACTTTTGGTCAGTCAAGCTTTGTTTCATAGAGCTACTTTGTAGTTAAATTTGAATACAGCAATTAGTAGTCACCACAGATGAATTGATAGGTGCCATAAAATACCTTTTATTACCCGTATACATTCAGACAGGTGTTTTCTTTCACTTTTGGTCAGTCATGGCTTTGTTTATAGAGCTACTTTGTAGTTAAATTTGAATACGCAATTTAGTAGTCACCACAGGTGAATTGATAGGTGCCAAAAATATCTTAATTATCCCGTATACATTTCAGACAGGTGTTTTTTTTTCACTTTGGTCAGTCATGCTTTGTTCATAGAGCTACTTTGTAGTTAAATTTGAATAGAGCAATTTAGTAGTCACCACAGGTGAATTGATGGTGCCAAAAAAAATACCTTTTATTATCCCATATACATTTCAGACAGGTGTTTTTTTCACTTTTGGTCAGTCAAGCTTTGTTCATAGAGCTTCTTTGTAGTTAAATTTGAATACAGCAATTTAGTAGTCACCACAGGTGAATTGATAGTGGCCAAAAAATACCTTTTATTATCCCGTATACATTTCAGACAGGTGTTTTTTTCACTTTTGGTCAGTCAAGCTTTGTTCATTGAGCTACTTTGTAGTTAAATTTGAATACAGCAATTTAGTAGTCACCACAGGTGAATTGATAGGTGCCAAAAAATACCTTTTATTATCCCGTATACATTCAGACAGGTTTTTTTTCACTTTTGGGCAGTCATTGCTTTGTTCAATTTGAGCTACTTTGTTTGTTAAATTTGAATACAGCAATTTAGTAGTCACCACAGGGGGAAATTGATAGGTGCCAAAAATACCCTTTTATAATCCCTTATACATTTCAGACAGGTGTTTTTTTCACTTTTTGGTCAGTCAAGCTTTGTTCATTGAGCTACTTTGTAGTTAAATATGAATACAGCAATTTAGTGTTACCACAGGTGAATTGATAGGTGCCAAAAAAAATACCTTTTTTATTATCCCGTATACATTTCAGACAGGTGTTTTTTTCACTTTTGTTCAGTCAAGCTTTGTTCATTGAGCTACTTTGCAGTTAAATTTGAATACAGCAATTTTGTAGTCACCACAGGTGAATTGATAGGTTCCAAAAATACCTTTTATTATCCCGTATACATTTCAGACAGGTGTTTTTTTCACTTTTGGTCAGTCATGCTTTGTTCATAGAGCTACTTTGTAGCTAAATTTGAATACGCAATTTAGTAGTCACCCCCAGGTGAATTGATAGGTGCCAAAAAATACCTTTTTTTATCCCGGATTTCATTTCAGACAGGTTTTTTTTTTCACTTTTGGTCAGTCATGCTTTGTTCATAGAGCTACTTTGTAGTTAAATTTGAATACAGCAATTTAGTAGTCACCACAGGTGAATTGATAGGTGCCAAAAAATACCTTTTTTTCAGTATACATTTCAGATACATTTTTTTTCACTTTTGGTCAGTCAAGCTTTGTTGATAGATCTACTTTGCAGTTAAATTTGAATCCAGCAACTTTGTAGTTACCACAGGTGTACTGATAGGGCCAAAAATACCTTTTAATATCCGTATACAAATTTTAGACAGGTGTTTTTTTCACTTTTGGTCAGTCAAGCTTTGTTGATAGATCTACTTTGCAGTTAAATTTGAATCCAGCAACTTTGTAGTCAGCACTGTCATGGCGGCCGCGGGCACCGCTGCCCCTGCGGCCGTTTCACTGCCTGCCAGGGCCGCGGCGCGGGCATCGCGGTCACCCGCGGCCACCCTCGTCCCCACGCCGGCTCGCTTACCTGGCCCGCTCCGGTGAACGGCGCTCCTGTCTGTCCCGGGCCCTCGTGCGCATGCGCGCCCCCAGCGCGCGCCGCGGGCGGCTGGTTAAAATTTAAAGGGCCAGGGGTCCCGGTAATTGGCTTATTGCCGGGCGCTGGTCCTATATAATGTATCCGCCCCGGGACCTGTTGCCAATTGTTGGTTGCTTAGTGAGAGTTGGAGTGTCCTTGTGTCCGTATTGCTTATCCGTGTACCAGTCCGTTCCGCTACGTTTCCCGACCTTGCCTGTTTGCCACCTACCTTTTAACCCCTTTTTGTCCGGTTCTGCCACGGAAAACCCCTGGCCGGGCCCTGAAACCCTTTTGCCTGTTCCTGACTACGCCCCTTTTGGGTTAAAGATTTTTTTGTTTCCACGCAGTTTAAACCCGGCCACCTAAAAAAAAACCAAAAAGCAAAATCACGTCAAAGGGGAAAAAAACCCGGTAAACCTCCCCCAACCAAGGGAAACCCGTTTTTGGGGGGGTCGGTGGGAAAACCCCGGGGGCACTTAAAATTCCGTTCCCTGGCGTGGCCTTTAAAATAACCCTCGCTTGCCGGTGGTCCAGGGATCCACCGACCCGTTACAAGCAAAGGGTTTATTGGTGCCAAAAATTTCCTTTTATTATCAGTATACATTTCGATACGTTTTTTTTTAATTTTGGGCAAATCAAGGGGTTTTTTTGATAGAAACTAATTTTTCAGTTTTAAAATTTTTAAAACCCGCAAATTTGTTTGTCCCCACAGGGGTAAATGATAGGTGCCAAAAAATACCCTTTTTATACCGGGATACATTTCAGAAAGGTGTTTTTTTCAATTTTTTTGGGCCCGTTAAACTTTTTTGATAGATCTACTTTGCAGTTTAAAATTTTAAAACAGCCCAAATTTTGTAGTCCCCACAAATGAATTGATAGGTGCCAAAAATACCTTTTTTTCCTTTACATTTAGACAGGTTTTTTTTTGTCCTTTTGGTCAGGAAAGCTTTGTTGATAGATCTTCTTTGCATTTTAAAATTTGAATCCGAATTTTGTTTTGATTTGAGGGATTTGGAATAGCGGGTGATTGCCGTTTTTAAAAAGAGATTTTCCCAAAAACTTTCCATCCCTTCTAAAATTTTTTATTTTTTGATCTGGAGCGAAATTCAGGTGGTAGTGGAAAAGGGGGGGTAGGAATGGAGGTAGAGGTAGAGAGAAGGTGCCCCTTCCAGTGCTGGAACAACACGCATGCCAGCGGTTCGCCCCGTTGCGGACCGTCAGGCCTGTCACCCGCGGGTCGGGGCCCTTGTGAATCCAGTAAGAAAAGGTCGCAAATCTTTTTCACCCTGTGGTTAATGCAACCTGAACAGCAGTCTTACCTCTCGTCCTCCCAGTCCCCGGGAAACCCCAAAATGTCACCCATCGGCTCTTTCAGCACCCGTCCCCCTTGAAGCACCCCAAAATTGTCAATGGGTTTTTCCCACCCCTGTGGATAACCCATTTTCTAAAGGGACCTCTTGATGACAAAAATCCCGGTTGGTTTTTAAAAGGCATGTTAAAAAATCAAGGGCCCCAAAGAGGATGATTTTTCCTGCTCTGATGCATTTTAAGATGCCATCGGGGGGAAAAGGGAAAACCCGGGTCAATCGGGCAAAAATCCCGGGGGCGGCCCGGGAAAACCCCCTTGCAGTCCCTTTCTTGCTTGTAGCCCGCGCTCCTGGATTCAAAATTTCGGGCCCAAAAGGGGAAAAGTAAACCTGTGTTGATGATGATGATGACAAACTTTGCGGATCCAAATGTTTTTCCTTTCAGCGGGAATTTTGCTTGCGGGGCGCTTCATCCCTGGCGAGGAGAAGACGGGGGGTGGTTTTAATAGTTAAAGTTAGGGGTCCCCCCCCCAAAAAAAAAGGGGGGAGGGGGGGTCGCAGAAGTCTGCTGATATGATTCCCAGCCAACGGTCAGGGGAAACCCAGTTTCCTCGTTTATCCCCGTAAAAAAGGCCCAGGACCTTCAACCCGGGGCCCTTTTTTGGGCAAGCCCCCGGATTCCCCCAGCGATGTCATATGGGGCCTTTCCCGGGTAAATGCAAAAGTAGAGGCAAGAACCTTAGGGGGTTAAAAAACCCACCACCAACATGTCTTGTCCTTGCAGCAAAATGCATGATTTGGGAAATGGAGGCAAACTTTGGCAAAAAAGGCCACACAGTTGGGGGCTTCCAAGCCCCTGTCCCACCCTCTTTTCCCCGCCTCTTCCTCCCCCACAACCACCAAGCGTTCCTCAGCGCCATTGTCTTCGGAGCTGATAAAGGGGAATCGCCCCCAAATTTCAGCCTCCCCATTTGGGCCCCGGGTACCCCCAGCCCACACAGGGGGAACCCACCCTACCCCTTCCCTTCCCCCCATTTTTTGAAAACCTGCACGGTACAGCGGCCAGTTTTGGGCAGCCAGCCTTATGTTTTTCCGGGTTTTTGGGGAGCAGAAGAAAAACTTTAACCCCAAACCCAAATCCCAAACCCCAAAAAGCCTGAATGTCGGCATTCCCAAGGCTTTGGGGGTTTGGGGGAAATGTTCCCTTTTCCGTCTGGTGGAACAGTTTTTGGGTTCCCCACGTCATCCCCCTTTGCCTCCCCCCCTACCAGATGCCGGCAGGGCATTTCTTTTCCCGGGAAAACCGCCCCTGCCCTGGCCACCCAGTGTTATTTTAAATTTTTTAAAGGCTTTTGGTCTGCTTTTCTGGGGCCCGGAAAAGTCCACTAAACCCCCGGGAAACATGGACTAGTAACCCAGGGCCCAAAGGCCGTTTAAATCTTGTGACAGCTCACGGGGGTGAGCGGGTTTGGGATGTCTCGGGGGGTGAGGGTTTGGTCTCGGGGTCGGCGCAGGCTCTTCTAAACCGAGGGATGGTGGCAGGGTTCTTTCCCCCAAGGTCCTCGGGTTGGCATCCGTGCCCGGGGAGAAACCAGGAGGTATTAAAATTTAATCTGTTTGGGGAACCTTTCCAAACACAGGTCAAGGTGTGGATGGTTTCTCCGCAACGAGGACCGGGCGCTGGCGGGGGGACAAGAACCTTGTGAAAGGCAAGGTGGTGTCCCGATAAGGGTCAAAAAGGGGTGGCCGCCCTTAAAAACGGAAAGGCGGGAAAAAACACCCCCTTGCCTGGCCACATGCCCTTAAACCTTTGTCGTCCAGAAATTTTTTTAAAGAGTTCCCGGGGTCGGGAAATGCCTGTGAGGAAAGGGGCTCAAAGTCTAAGTTCGCCCCTTCCGCCGTTGCCCTGTTTCGTAAAACGCCTGGAGGGTTTTGCGGGTTTCAGCCCCGGCCTCCCGTTTCCTTTTTCCATTTTTGCGTGGCAAACCCACGGGAAATTTCCCACCCCCCAAACATGTCCAGCGATTAAAGGCAGGCGGGTTGCAATCCCTTTTACCCCGTACAAAAGTGCCCCTTGGCCGGGACAAGCGGCGGGCGGACCCCCGGGGTGTTGAGCCCCCGGGAGAGTGGAGGGGGTTTGAAAGAGCCTGTCCCCCTTCCAGTTTTGAAGAAGGCCACCAAAAATGGTAGTGCGGAAAATTTGCCCTTGTCCACATGAGCATTGTGGTTGATTTTTATTTTTGGGAAAACGTTCTTTGGGGACCTCTAAAAAAAACAGGTCCCCCCAGCGACGGAGGGGAGACGGATCCCAGATGGGCCCCGGAAACCCTTTCTCTCCGTCAAATCCAAAAGGGCCCCCTGACGTTTAAACAATTTATAAAGTCTTCATTAGGCAGGGGGTTGGGGGGGTCCGGGGCCCTAGTGCAAGGTGGCGCATCGCTCCTGGGTGCTTTCCTTTCTCGGGCCCAAGTAGGGTGTGTTGAAGCTGTCCCGGGGAGGAAGGGGGAGGGAGGAGGAAGGTATTCCTAGACCCCCGGACGTTCCCGCCCGTCCGGGCCTTGGAAAGGGGTTTTGACGCAAATTTTGAGGTGGAGGGGGGAAAGAGAGGAAGATCATTTTTTTCTAGGGGCCCCCTTGCCCAGGGGTTGGGGAAAATAAAGGCTCCTCCCTTCATGAGTGTTTGGGAAACCCCCTTTTACTAAAAAACCAGACCCTCGCTTTAAAGGGCCATCAAAAAAAAACACGTTCCCTGGGTGGCCCCACCCCCCTGGATCCCCGGTACAAAACAAAAAAAAAAAAAAAAAAAATAAAACTTAAAAAAAAAAAAAAAAAAAAAAAAAAACCCTTTAAAAAAAAAAAAAAAAAAAAAAAATTAAACCACCCCCACCCAAAAAAGATTTAAAAATTGCAGGATATGAGCCCCTGCTGATTGATCAACTGGAGACTCTGTTGCGTCCTGCTTAATTTTCCTCAAATGTCACATTTGGAAAAAACATAGCGACTTTGAAAGCAGTAGAGTCCCCAAGTAGCCGTAGGGGGCCCAGCAGCAGGAAAATGTGGCAAAACCCCCAAAGGGGTTTGCCCTTTCTGGAAATCTTTATTTACCACCTCCCCCAACGATGCTATGAAGGGCCCCACACCCAAACACCAGAAAACCAGGTTTAAGATCTTGGTGCAGGGACTATTGATTTCCCAACACCGATGTTTTTTGGGTTTTTCCAGCCCCAAAATTGACTTTGGGTACCCAAAAAGGGAAAGAATGGCCCGAGCTCGCTCGCCACGCCATAGAGGTGTTGTCCTCCCCGCAGCCTGCGTCATATTGAGGGGAAATTTCAGCACACCCTGGAGGGTCATTAAACAAAACGCCCCCGGGAATTTCCACAGATAATGTGGTTCATTTGATTTTCATCAAGATGAATTCAGGAAATGGTTCTCTGGTTGATTTTTGGGGCCCCCAAAAATTCCCGAGGTCCCCAAATTTAGTTGAACGGTTATTTTCCTTTCCCTCTTCAAAGAGAAATTGGTCCTTTTGAAAATTTTTTTTTAAAAATGTTCTTTTCTTTACTGCATTTTTTATTTCTTTTCCCAAACGTTCATTTTTCGGGTTTTTTTGCTGGTGAGGGGGGACTGTAAAAAGACTTTTAAGGTTTCATGACAATACCTTTATTCCTTTTACTCACTTTTTTTTAAAAATTTTCGCTTTTGTCAATGGTTTTGAGGTCATTTTTGTGTGAGTTTAATTTTTGGGCCCTTTGGGAACGAATTGGCTTCAAAGTGGCTTTCCCCCATCAAAATTTTTAATAGTGGCGAAAAATTCATTATTTATTTTTTTTTGGGGGTCAGGGTTGTGTGGTGATACAGCAATAATCAGGGCCCTTTGGGAACGAAATGGGGCCTTTTAAGTGGCTTTTCTCCCTCAAAATTTTTTAAACGGGTGGCTGGAAGTCATTTTTATTTTTTTTTGGGGCATGCTGCTTTAAAATGCAGCTTTAACCAAACAGGCCCTATTCCTAAAAAATTTTTTTCTAACGCATTTTTCTTCCAAAATTTTTCCAAAGTGGCTCAAGGGTCATGCTTTAAATTTTTTGGGGGGGGCCTTTTTTGCTGTAAAAGGGAAAGTATTTAAAGGCCCATATTAAAAAAAAAATGTTGTTTCAAAACAGACATTTGTTTTCACAATTTTTCCAAGTGGCTAAAGGGGTTTAATTGTTTTTAAATTTTTTTGGGGGGAATTTTGCTGTGAAATGCAGCTTTACTACGGGTCCTTTTATAAAAAAAATGTTGTTTCTAACAGACTTTTGTTCTTCCAATTGAAAAAGAGTGGCTCCTAGGGTGTGGGGCTGTCGGTTTTAGGAATAGGTAGGAAAATGTTAAGGGGAAAACATATTGCAAAAGGGACTTGTTTTTGAAGCCCTTTTTAACATAGCTATAACCCCTGTATTGAGACAACCCTTTTAAAATAAAAATTAAAAAAAGAAAAAACAAAGACATGGTGGGATTCCTTCCCTTTTTTAAAAAGGGTTTTTTTCTTGAATTAAACTACTAAAAAACTTGCAAAGTACAAAATCTGGTAAAAAAATTCCTCTGAATTGTACAAGGGAGGTACAGGGAAAAATTGACCAGATGTAGGGTTTTTCAGGGGGACTGGAGTATGGGCAGGACAGGAACAAAGAAAAAGAGGAAAAATTTCCCCCAGAAAGTTGGTTAAAAAAGAGAAAAGAATGCCAAAAAAAAAGGGCATGGGTGGAAAAAGGGCGGGTTTAACCCCCGTATTGCCCCAAATTTAAGCTTTAATGGTCCGCACTTTATACGGAGGGGCAAGCGCTACCCAAATCTTGGGCTTGTTTACTGAGGGAAGGGTGGAGGTCTTACCTCACCCCTTCCCCTTCCCCACTCTGCTTTAGCACGGGCTGTTTTGTTGCTTTCGTCATAAGGGCTTTTTTTCCCTGTTTTTTTTTAAAGACGGGGCGCCCCCGCCTGGCTTTTACCGCACCCCCTGTAACTCCGGCCTGGCTCTGAACCCGCTGTTAAATAGATTTACAGAAAGCTAGCTGGGGGTCCCCACCGCACCCACGTAAGTTGGCGCTGGAAACCCCCGTGTTACAGATGGCTGAAAGGCCGCACTGGCCTCCACCCTTAGGGGCCAAAACAGGAGGGGTTAAAATTTTTCTAAAAAATAGATTTTTAAAAAAAAGGGGATTTTTGTGGGTTAAGTAGTGTCAAAATGGGGTCCAGGGGTGGACCAAATTGCACAATTTTAGGCTTTTAAAAATTTTTGGGGCTGGGTCACTAAAGGGGTTTGCTTTATTTTTCTCCAGGGGATCCCGTCCCTAATCAAAATAATAAGGATTTGGAGGGAAAAAAGAAACCATTGAATTGATTGGTGAACAGTCTCAGAAGCCCAAGGGGGGGGTAAAGTCTTCTCAAATAAGGAAAATGTTTTGGGGGTTTAAAGTTTTGGAAAATTTTTTTTTCCCTTTTGGGGGGGGGCCGACGAATTTAAAAAACATCTAAACGTGAATAAAACTTTTTAAAAAAATGCAGGAAGGGGTGTTGTTTTAAAGTTTTCACACTTGATAAAAAAAGAAAAAAAGGTAATAATTTTTAAAACTAAAATAAAACTTCCCTTTAAAAAAAATTCTTTTAAACAAAAGGGCAGGGTTTCCAAAAAATATACTTAAAAGAGAGTTTATGTACAAAAATAGCATAGTGGCAGTTTTTGTCTGTGGGTCAAACAGGTTTAGGGGTCTTTCTTTTGGCCCAGGACGGTATAGTCTATGTCCAAATGAAAAATTTAAAAAGGTGGTTTAAAACTCCTATTTCCGGCACTTTTTTAAAATTTTGGGTCGGGACAAAGGTTTTTTTGGTCATTCTGGGGGGTACAGGGCTTTATATTTAATGTCCAAATTCAACTAAAATTTGGGGGTTCAAAGGGCTCCTTTTTTCCCCGGGACTTTTTAATTTTGGGGTTTAAACAGGTTTAGGGGTCATGCGGGGGCCCGGACAGGTATAGTCTATGTCCAGTGGGAAAATAAAATGGTGGTTTTTAAAGACTCTTTTTTTCCCGGGACTTTTTAAAAGTGGGGGGGCATTGCAGGGTTTTTTGGGGGGCCTTTTGTGGCCCCCCCGGAAAAGGTTTTAGTCCCAAAGTCCCGTTCAACTAAAATGGTGGATCCCCAAAAACTCCTTTTCCCGGCACTTTTTTTTAAACTGTGGGCCAGACAGCTTTAATGGTCATACTGCAGTTTCCCGGACGGTTAGTCAATTTTCCAGTTCAAAATAAAATTTGGGGGTTTAAAGACTCCCTTTTCCCCCGCACCTTTTTTTTCTGTGGGGGGCCCGACAGGTTTTAAAAAGGGAATTTCTTGGTCCCGGAAAAGGGATAGTAAAAGTCCAGTTCAAATAAAATGGTGGTTTGGAAAAAAAAATTTTCCTTTTTTCCCCGCACTTTTTAATCTGTGGGCCGACAGGTTTAATGGTTTATTGCGGTTAAAAAGGGCAGATATTTTTTTTAATGTCCAGGGGCAACTTAAAAAGGTGGTTAAAAGACCCCCTTTTTCCCGGCCTTTTTTTTTTTGGGGGTCAAAAGGTTTAAAGGGGTTTTTGCTGTGGCCCCGGAAGGTATAGTCTATGTCCAGTGAAACTAAAATGGGGGGTTGAAAGACTCCTTTTTCCACTTTTTAAATGTGGGGGGGCATTGGGAGGTTTGGGGTCATGCTGTGGCCCAGGAAAGGTTTAGTCAATTTTCCGTTCAAACCCAAAATGGTGGTTCAAAAAACTCCTTTTCCCGGCACTTTTTTAAATTTTGGGGGGCAGACAGGTTAATGGTCCCTACTGCGGTCCAGGGCAGTATAGTCAATGTCCAGTTCAACTAAAATGGTGGTTGAAAGACTCCTTTTTTCCGGACTTTTTAAACTGGGGTTAAGGGTTTGGGGGGTCAGCTGCGTTCCAGGACAGGGATATTTTTAATGTTTCCCGTTCAAGTTAAAATGATGGTTCAAAACATACTGCCTTCTGGCACTTTTTAATTTTTGGGGCTTTTTAGGTTTAAAGGGGCCATGTGTGGTGAAAGGGAAAAGGGGTAGTGAAAGGTGTTTTGATTTTTTTTTTGTGGCCCTTTTTTAAAAACCCAAGGTGTTGCCTAAAATGTAGCACGTATCCATTTGGGCTGTTGTGGCTGTTAATTCCCGCTTCTCCAGCCCTGTTGGGTGTAAGAATTAAGGTGTTTTTGTCTCCCCTAGACTTTTAAAGGGGCTTTGGGGGGTAAATCTATTATCGGGCTATCGGATTCTTATTGATAAAATTTCCGATATCGAAATATCGAAACCCCAAGAGATAGTCCAACGTAAAATTTGCTCATCACTACTTGTTGAATGCTGATGACCCGGGGAAAATTTTTTATGTTTTTCGGGTTTTTCTTGCTTGATATGATTTTTAAACATTTTGGGCTTTTGACTGTGTGAAAGTTGTGTGGGTTTTTTCCATGTTTTTTGGTTCGGGGTTTAGGTTTTACACTGTTTCCTTCATCATATATGTGGACTTGTGCGTTTTTTTTCCCTTTTGTTGTTGTTCCCTGGGTTTGTTTTATTAAATTTATTGGGCCCTTTTTTTATCTTGTTTCATTTATTTTTCTTTTGTATGTGCTTCTGTGATATCGCACGGATAGCCTGCTGCATTCCCTCTTGCAACATGGCGTTGGTGGCTTCTATGGTGATCTGCGCATGCGCGGACCGGAGCAGCTCTCGCTTCGTGCCGGCATGATGACGCAGTTCCGGACATGCTCTGTGGGACATGGAGGATGCCGAGTCCGAGTTTGCATGTGTTCCTATGTTAGCTACTGCTGGTAGGAGGAGCTAATTTCTCCCTTATTTAATATTCACCTGTGTTTAAACAATAATATATTCCACCTTGTTTATGGTACATATCCTATATGCACTATGCTTTTGCATCTTAAAGGTATTATTCACTTTTTTGTAATATGTATTTCGCACGTGTGTATACCTCATATGTTGATTTCTTGTTACACTATTTGATTATGATATTTTTATGAAATGTATATTGATTGTATTGTTGAATATTTATGAGCACTGCCTTTATAGGTCAATCACTTTCCACCCACTAATTGCTTGAGAAAGGCTCATTGGAAGCTGAAACGTCGCCTGACATGGAATAAAGCACAAACTTGTTTTATTTTATATCTTTGTGAGTGCAGCGGTTTTTTTGGTTTTTGATACTTCGACCTGTGACGTGGGTCTTGCCGCTAGCACCCGTCTCCTATAGTGGGGCTGCTTTTTTTCTTTACTATCTATCTATCTATCTATCTATCTATCTATCTATCTATCTTTCAAAACTGTTATACAGTACATATGGATCGAGAGAGGGTATGAGATTTTTCTGTCGATGGATATGTAGTGCCACACACTACATATCCTATGGGGGACATTTACCTGCCTATACCTGCCTATGGGGGACATTTACCTGCCTATACCTGCCTATGGGGGACATATACCTGCCTATGGGGGACATATACCTGCCTATGGGGGACATTAAACTGCCTATACCTGCCTATGGGGGACATTAAACTGCCTATACCTGCCTATGGGGGACATATACCTGCCTATGGGGGACATATACCTGCCTATGGGGGACATTTACCTGCCTATAGGGGACATATACCTGCCTATGGGGAACATTAACCTGCCTATACCTGCCTATGGGGAACATTAACCTGCCTATGGGGGACATTGAAATGCCTATACCTGCCTATGTAATTTTATTGGTGTCCATTTTTATTTTTGAAATTTGCCAGTAGCTGCTGCATTTTCCACCCTAGGCTTATACACGAGTCAATAAGTTTTCCCAGTTTACTTGGTAAAATTAGGTGCTTCGGCTTACATTCGGGTTGGCTTATCCTCGAGTATATATAGTATATGTCAAAACTGTTATACATATGTATCTATAGAGGTTATGACATTTTTCTCTCTATGGATACATATGTATAGTAGTTTAGCTTTATAAATAGACAGACATGTAGTGGATGTAATGCAATTGAAAAGATATATTCACACTTCACAATAACAATCTATAAATAAACTATATGCGCGGACCGGAGCAGCTCTCGCTTCGTGCCGGCATGATGACGCAGTTCCGGACATGCTCTGTGGGACATGGAGGATGCCGAGTCCGAGTTTGCATGTGTTCCTATGTTAGCTACTGCTGGTAGGAGGAGCTAATTTCTCCCTTATTTAATATTCACCTGTGTTTAAACAATAATATATTCCACCTTGTTTATGGTACATATCCTATATGCACTATGCTTTTGCATCTTAAAGGTATTATTCACTTTTTTGTAATATGTATTTCGCACGTGGTGTATACCTCATATTGTTGATTTCTTGTTACACTATTTGATTATGATATTTTTATGAAATGTATATTGATTGTATTGTTGAATATTTATGAGCCACTGCTTTTTTGGGTCAATCACTTTCCACCCATAATTGTTGAGAAAGGCTCATTGGAAGCTGAACGTCGCCTGACATGGAAATAAAGCACAAAACTTGTTTTATTTTATATCTTTGTGAGTGCAGCGGTTTTTTTGGTTTTTGATACTTCGCCCTGTGCGGGGGTCTTGCGCTAGCACCCGTTCTTTAGTGGTGTGCTTTTTTTCTTTACTATCTATCTATCTATCTATCTATCTATCTATCTATCTATCTTTCAAAACTGTTTTACAGTACATATGTATCTATAGAGGTTATGAGATTTTTCTGTCTTGGATATGTAGTGCCCCCACACTACATATCTATGGGGGACATTTACCTGCCTATACCTGCCTATGGGAGACATTTACCTGCCTATACCTGCCTATGGCGGATCTATACTGCCTATGGGGGACATTTGCCTGCCTATGGGGGACTTTCCTGCTATTCCTTCCTATGGGGGACATAAACTGCCTATACTGCCTATGGGGGACATATACCTGCCTATGGGGGACTTATGCCTGCCTATGGGGGACATTTCCCTGCCTATAGGGGACATTACCTGCCTATGGGGAACATTAACTGCCTATACTGCCTATGGGGAACATTAACCTGCCTATGGGGTACATTAAATGCCTATACCTGCCTATGAAATTTTATTGGTGCCCATTTTTTTTTTTAAAATTTGCCATTTGCTGCTGCATTTTCCACCCTTTAGGCTTATACAACGAGTCAATAGTTTTCCAGTTTATTTGGGTTTAAATTAGGTGCTTCGGCTTACATTCGGGTTGGCTTTCCTCGAGTTATATAGTATATGTCAAAACTGTTATACATATGTATCTTTTGAGGTTAGACATTTTTCTCTATGGATACATATGTATAGTAGTTTAGCTTTATAAATAGACAGACATGTAGTGGATGTAATGCAATTGAAAAGATATATTCACACTTCACAATAACAATCTATAAATAAACTATATGTGTATGGATATTTATAGCAACCAACAGGCTAGGAGAGCAGTAAGCGATCTTACGCCTTGAAAGGGAGGCTGCTGAATGAAACTGCGCATGCCGAGGTTGGTTCATTACGTAATGAAATGATTCCGGGCTACTGCGCATGCCTGGAATCATTTTACTAGCTAGAAAGAAAATGAAAGAAGACTAGGACAGAGGGGATCATGGAGCATGCGCTGGAATGTGCGATCCGATGATTACGACCAAGGGGCTGACAGAATATGAGGCAGAGAGGCCGGCAACCAGTGCGGGGACAAAGGGTGGAATCCAACCACCGGAGCAGAAAATTCACTACAGTGGCAGTACGTAAGAAAAAAAAGAACAACTAGACATCTTTGCTAATACAAACGTATTGTAAAGTTGAATGCTTTCACTGTCTCCATAAACTGAGACCTATTCTTTGTAGTGAGAAAACCCCTTTAGGATACCCTGAAGAACAAGCGTGATTTCTTGTTGACAGAAACCTTGCTGGACTGCAGAAAGAGATTGTGGATTCTTAAGCATCAGGATCAATAGTAAAACACAATAGGAATGCAAATGTACAAGGATAGAGCCAGAAAGAATTTGCCCCAATCACCAAGATACATTCTGCAGCAGAGGGCTGTTTTAAATAGACTGTCAAGTGTTAGTTCATCATAAAGCATCGGTAGCTATATTTTTATTGCTTTTAATTTTCTGCACTTTTTTCTCTATGTCTTTAGCTTAAATTGAAGTAAGTAAACTTTTGTTTACAAAACCAATGTAACTTTGATTTGGTATATTAAGTAAGCCAGTGGTTTCTCTTCTATGGCTCACTAGTTGTTGACAAACTCTAAGCTGCAGCATGCTGGAGGTTTTAGTTTTGCAACAGCTAAAGAGTCACAGGTTTTTAATTATTTAAAAGAATTTACATGGATAAAAGCAGGGTGATATTTTATTGTGTTGTTTCTATAACCATTGAAAAAAAGAGTAAAGAAATTCCTGCAAAGCTATTAAAAAAGTGTAAGCCAATCATAAAAACAACAGGTTTGACAATTTGCAGTTCAGATTCTTGGATGTATCCCTTTAAATTCATCAAAATTGTCTGTTTTTTTTTGTTTTTTTGTTGTTTTTTTTTAAATATATTTAATTTTGTTTAACATTTTTATGCAGAGCCTCATGCAATTATAGCGCATGCTAGTGTTGCTGTTCAGGACTACAACAAGAGCCTAAAAGTAAAAAGTTAAATGGTCCTTATTTTTCTTTAGATATACAAAGATTATGCCAAAAAGGAAAAAAAATAAGTAAAATAAACAATAAACAGCATACCACGATTACAAACTAAATTGTGCTATATAGTGGTATAAAAACATCTTGGTAAGAATGGCACTGGATCTGTTCTAGTTCCTCTCATTCTGATAACCACAGAGATGTGGCTGGCCGGCTGCGGGAGCTGCTCTGGTACCCAGTGGCATCAGTGAGGAATCCTCTGAACTCTCTTCCTTTCCACTTCTTTCACACAGTCCAAATGGTGGAGGACTCCAGTGGCTCATTTAGGTTACTGGAGAAGTTTTCCTGCTCCAGATTCTGGGGCTTTTTGGAGCCCCCTAGGCCATACTGAATGCACTTTTTCCATTAATACTGGAGTCCACAGTCCTGTTTAAGACTCCTCTTCCCCGGTAGAAATGGTCAGTCGCATTGCTACTGGCACATGGTCTGTAAGTCCAGCTAGTTGTGTAATAAAACTGTATTCTTCGATTTCCTAAAATAAAAGAAACGTGTTATTGTTCTGTATCTCAGTATACCACTAAAAGAAAGACAAATACTACGCAAGCCAAAAATTATCTAGTCCCTCTATGGCCCTTAACAGTAGTCCCCGGCGCCGCCGCTATCCGCCGCCGCCGCCGATCGTTAGGGTCCTAAGCCGCTACCAGTCGCTAAGCTATCGGCTTAGCGGCTTAGGACCTTGGCGACGGCAGCGGTGGCGGGACTAACAGCTAGTGCGTCCGCCGGACGCACATCCAGTTAGATGCTTTGGCGGAGCAGAGAGCTCCGCAGAGTACTAGGAAGCCGCAGGCAGGATGCGGCTCTGTGCGCGCCGGAGTGCACGGGCGGTGTGCGCGTCATCACGCTGCCCGCGCGCGGCCTGGTGACGTCACACCGCTGAAGAAAAGACCGGGAGCAGCGACAGCGGCGGGGAGCGAGGTCGGGTAAGTGCTGTCAGTGTCTTACTTTTAATTAGCTCTATTCATGCTGGGGGCCTATTATCTATTGTAATATGTGCAGGGAGGGGCTATTATCTACTGTCATATGTGCAGGGGGGGGGCTATTATCTATTGTTATATGTGCAGGGAGGGGGGCTATTATCTACTGTTATATGTGCAGGGAGGGGGGCTATTATCTACTGTTATATGTGCAGGGAGGGGGGCTATTATCTACTGTCATGTGCAGGGAGGGGGGCTATTATCTACTGTCATATGTGCAGGGAGGGGGGCTATTATCTACTGTCATATGTGCAGGGAGGGGGGCTATTATCTACTGTCATATGTGCAGGGAGGGGGGCTATTATCTACTGTTATATGTGCAGGGAGGGGGGCTATTATCTACTTATATACGTGCAGGGAGGAGCTATAATCTACCTACATATGTGCTGTGAGGCCTATAAGCTACCTATATATACACGTGCTGTGGGGCCTATAAGCTATCTATATACCTGCTGGGGGACCTAAACCTGCCTATATACCTACTGGGGATCCATAACCTGCCAATATACCTGCTGGGGGATCCATAACCTGCCAATATACCTGCTGGGGGATCCATAACCTGTCCATATACCTGCTGGGGGACCTAAACCTGCCTATATACCTGCTGGGGGACCTAAACCTGCCTATATACCTGCTGGGGGACCTAAACCTGCCTATATACCTACAGGGGGATCCATAACCTGCCTATATACCTGCTGGGGGATCCATAACCTGCCTATATACCTACTGGGGGATCCATAACCTGCCCATATACCTGCTAGGGGACCCATAACCTGCCCATATACCTGCTGGGGGATCAATAACCTGCCTATATACCTACAGGGGGATCCATAACCTGCCTATATACCTACTGGGGGATCCATAACCTGCCCATATACCTGCTGGGGGATCAATAACCTGCCTATATACCTGCTGGGGGACATATAAACTACACACCTACCTACTGGGAGATATATAAAGTATATAACCACCTACTGGAGGACGTATAACTTACTGGGGGACCCTTTTACCTTCACTGGGGGATATATAATTTACTGCGTGTGAAGTCGCTAACAGTCGTTAAGCCGGTTGTTAAGGCCTCAAGACAAGTCAGTTGATAAGAGTTAGCAATCGACTCCGCGGACTCCAGTCGGTTGTTAAGCCAGTTGTTAAGGCCTCAAGTCGATTGTTAAGACCTTAGCAATCGACTCCGGGGACTACTTAATAGGGAAATTAAAACTTTTTCTTATACAGTAGATCCAAAGCCCCTCTGTGTGCAAATGTATGCTGCTTCCATGAAGCACCAGATTCTCTCTTAGAAACAATCGGGCACATTTATTCTGGAAACTATGCCAGAATTCTGCTGCAATTTGTGGCAAAATACTGCCGTAAATAGAACACATTTATTATGAGTTTAAGACAGTTTTTAGATACTTCTGCGCCTCTTCTGACCAAAAGGGTGTGACCTCAATAAAAGGGTGTGGCTTCATGGGAAGAGGTTGTGGCTTAGCGGACACCGGCGTGTGCCAAAAAAATTGCACCAAAAGTTTGGTGCAATTAGTGGCATAAAGTAAGTCAACTAATAGAAGGTGTAAACTTAGACTAGACAGTCTAAACATGCACCAGATTTATTAACACTATAATAAATTTAGGTAATTTTAAGACTGCCTAGTCTAAGTTTACACTGACTAAATATTTGACAAAAAAGATAACGCTGCTCCAATGATTCTAGGGGATCAACCATCACAGCATGGTAGTAAAGAATATACCACCAAAAACCTTGGTATCCCTCTGTAAAAAGTCTGGGTCACTCAGTGGTACTGATAGGTATAATAGGGATCAATGTTCCAGCTGTGTGCATGAACCCTTTAAAAGACAAATAGAAGGAACAACAACACAAACAGGCAAGCACTTACCACTTTCCACTCCATATTCAGTCCTTCCTCAGAATACAGCATATAATCAATTCTGCGCCCACTTCCCTTCAATGGAACCTTTCTCCCTTTCTGGTTGGGACAATGGTTCTTGCTGGTGGGATATACCACATATTCCTTTCTGCCTTCTTCATTTTCTAGAACTCTAGAAGATAGGAAGAAGTCTCATTTTTACCTATAATGGTAATATGTCTGCAATCAGAAGCATTAATTAGCACTGTAATTCCAGGGACAAACTTTGCAACTAAGTGAACAACACTTCCCTGACTGTAGGGACAGCAAAATCAGCAAGCCCTGCATTTAAGTAATGGGATCTTACTAAAATTTGCAACGAACAGTGATAAAGGCCTCTGTCTGACACAGGTTGTCATTCCAAGACTAGGCAGTTGAAAAAAAGCCAGCACCACTGGATGCATTGTGGGAACAGGGACAGTTGAGTATATAAATAAATAGAGATGAGCGGGCAGTCAAGAGTTCTAGTTCGATTAGAACCTCGAACGTTAGTGTGTTTGGTTCAAGGTTCTATTCAAACTAGAACTCGAATCCCAACAAAGTCAATGGGAGAGGATGGTCTAGTTAATTTTTTTTATCTATACAGGTGACGAGAAGCTGTAATTACCATCCATAACAGCATAGGTGTAACTTTAGGGGGGTACGGAGGGGACTGGTCCCCCCCCCACACTTTTTTCTGGGTGGGGGACGGTCGCCCCCACTTTTTAGCCACTTCAATAAAAAATAATCCATATGAAAGAATGAGAATGAAGAAAGTGGGGATAGCAGACAACATAGGAGGAAGAAGTTAACCCTTTGCCTCCGATATAAATGTGCATCAAGGGGGGAAAGAGTAGGTAGCAGCATCAAGTGCAGAGGGAGAGCAGTGCTGGTCAGTAGCGCAGGAGTCAGCAGGTGCTGCTTCACCAATCAGAACACTGCTCACAGTCCAGCACACTCTGTATCTGGGGCTGTATATTTCCCTCCCAATGTTTTCCCACTTCCCTATGCTCAGCCCTCATCAGAGACGAAGAGAAGCTCTTGCCAAATGCCAACTGCACCAGACTACAGGAAACACATAAGGAGGGGACAAGTGTGCTAGGCACTGTGTGTTCATGTGATTTAGGGTATGTACTTTTATATTGAGTGTTTTATATACTCTTACAGCCATGTGTCTAGCCATGTCCCCTTCTTCCTGCAGTTACGCGCTGGGAAAATGAAAGTGAATGGGCCATCCCCGCAGCATTTTGATGTATGGACTGGCCAGCGCATACTTCTAAAACACCCGGCATATAGCAGAGCGCACAGTATGCCCTGCTATACACTGGGTGAACATGCCTTAAGGGTACATTCATGCAGAAGATATGAAGGCTGATTCCGGGGCTGATTAAGTGTTGGATCTGCCTCAGAACCGGTGTCCAATCCGACAGGAAACTGATTTACATTATACCCTATGTAATATCAGTATCGTGGTTTAGGTGACACTAATTTTACTCAAGTATTTTCGGCACATACTGTCAGTGCCTTCAAAGAATTCTTTGAGGCATTTTCCGCACTAACAACACTAAAGGATAGGAGGCAGAAATCTGCCTTGGGCAGTTGGGGTCATTTGCTTGTCGGAATTCTGCGTTTGCAATCGCCGAATTTCTACCAAGCAAACAACACTGACAATGCTGAAAAACCATCATGTGAGCCCACCCTAAGTGTGTAGTGTGTCTGTGTTCAATATATGTATATATCACACACACAATTTCTGGGGTACTTTGTTTAATGTAGTTAGTCTCTGAGGTACAGTGAGTAATGTAATAATCTCTGGGGTATGGTGTAATATAATCTCTGTTGTATAGTGTGCAATGTAATCTCTGGAGTACAGTGAGTAATGTTATCTCTTTTGGAAAGTGTGTAATGTAATCTCTGGGTTAAAGTGAGTAATGTAATATCTGGGATACGGTGTGTAATGTTATAATCTCTGGGATACACTGAGTAATGTTATCTATGTTGTACAGTGTGTAATGTAATCTCTGGGTTATGGGGTGTAATGTAATCTCTGGGGTATGGGTGTAATGTAATCTCTGGGGTACAGTGAGTAATGTAATATCTGGGATATGGTGTATAATGTAAAAATCTCTGGGATACAGTGAGTAATGTAGTCTCTGGGGTACGGTGTGTAATGTTATCTCTGATGTACAGTGTGTAATGTAATCTCTGGGGTACAGTGAGTAATGTAATATCTGGGATAAGATGTGTAATGTAATAATCTCTGGGATACAGTAAGTAATGTAGTCTCTGGGGTACTGTGTGTAATGTACTCTCTGGGGTATGGTGTAATGTAATCTCTGGGGTATGGTGTAATGTAATTCTGGAGTACAGTGAGTAATGTAATTCATTTCTAGGGTTCAGTGTGTAATATAATAAATTTTTGGGGTACAGTGAATTATATTATTTCTTGAGTACAATGTGCAATTCCTTTGTACGGTGCAGTTAGTAATGTAATTTCTGTGGCTATCATGTTAATCATAATTAATTTCTGGGGTGCAGTAAGTGATGTCATTTCTGGTGTATGGTATGCAATAAAATAAATTTTGGGGTACAGTATGTGACTTAAGTGATTCCTAGGGGTACATTGAGATTGGGTTCTTTTATTTTCCTCATTCTGCTGTGTGTAAACAAATTTAATGGAGTAGGGATGGGGGATGGAAGGGGTTAAGCGAAATTTGCTGCATTGCACCACATTTTTTATTTCCATCTAGAGGGGGAAATATTGTCGGGGGCTGGTTCGGTTTCATTGCCAGGGCTGCTTTTTAGTCCCAGTCTGGCTCTAAACTTAGGTAATTAGAAAGCCACTCATAAGCTTACGGATTGCACCAAAAGTGTTTAAAATAAAGGGCTCTGCCCGGACCGCTGGGGGAGCTCACAGCACTCCCTTAGACCTGCTAGCTGGGTTAGAGAAGGCCACTTCACTGCAGGGAGAGGAGGGAGAGAAGGGAAGGGAGCAGAAGTGATAGGGAAGGCGAGTGAAGGAGAGAGGGAGGGATAGGGAAGGGTAGGGGATGAAGGGAAAAATTGGTCCCCCCCACTTTTTGAACCAAAGTTACACCCCTGCATAACAGTAAACTGGATACATGGAACAACTTAGTGAAGAAAATTTGTCTCTAAGAGTGACAGAAGAAAATTTCATAGTTTCATAGTTTGTAAGGCCGAAAAAAGACAAGACGTCCATCCAGTTCAACCTGTTGTGCTAAGGTGTTGATCCAGAGGAGGCAAAAACCCCAATGGGGGTAGAAGCCAATTGTCCTCATTTTAGGGAAAAATTCCTTCCGGACTCCAATCTGGCCCAAACAGAAAAATCCCTGGAGCAATAACCCCTCTCTGAATCTAGACACTAAAAACTTGTTATATTTTATGCCCCAAAATGCATCCAAACCCTTTTTGAACTCCGTTATTGAATTCACCATGACAAGACCCTCTGGTAGAGTTAGGCATTATGTGAGCCTGCAAATGTTGCCAAATAACAGCTTCTGGGTGTGGGAAAGATGCAGCCAGCAATACCAAACTCTGTAACTATTGATGTCTATGGAGAGGAAAATGCTATCTAACTAAAATAAGGCAGTCTGTACATAAAAGAGTGACGAAAAAGGGGGCAAA